>CM036540.1:19137901-19282901 GCA_020745685.1 Tautogolabrus adspersus
TAGAAATATATAATAGAAAGAAATAGGAATAAAATAGGACACGTAAATAAGAAATATAAACAATGGGTAAAAAAGAGCAGAGTATTGCACAGCTGAGATGCTCCCATAGGCCCAAAGGGAGTTCACTTCAAAACAAGGAACAATGTAGAAGTGGGAAATGATCAGATGTGGTAGACTAGTAGTAGTAGAAGTTGACTGGTACCAGTTGTCTCCATACCAGTAATCTGTTCAATTGTGATGATTGGGTACGAACAAGTAAAACTGAAACTGTGCTCCTGCAGGTAGAAATGGATTTAGAAAAAACAGCAGTGAGACGCTAATTAAGAGGATGCATAGAGGAGTGTAAGGAAGGTATAACCCATATTCAAAATCTTAAAGATTCCCTTATCTGTAAATTAAACTACTCTTTATGTTCTCTGGTTACAGGACTGCCGTGCCAAAGTGAGAAGAGCCGGATCCAGAATCAGAGTCGAAGAAAGGGCCTCATAGGTCAGTCTGGATGATTCATACCTGTCAGTCATGCTTTCATGTTTAAGACACTAACATGGCCTCATGTAATGTAAGCAAACAACACACATATACCTGAATAAAAAGTGCATCCCCTCAATATTTCCAAGCGAACAAAAAGGAATTCAAAGCATTAAACACACTGTACACACACTTCAAAGCACATCCTGACATTTTGTACTCATGTCATCTGTCCCCGCTGGGCAGATCGCTCAGCTCACAACAAAACAGCATGAAAAATGAGCTGGGACTGGGTCAAATGAAGGTAACGGAACTACTGTGCACGCGTGCGTATGTGTGTGCGCGTGCGTGCGTGTGTGTGTGTGTTTCAAAGTGACTGCTTCTCCCTAAGCGGGATGTATGGTTGTTGTCCTACAACCTTCACGGCAGTAATTGATTGTTGATCTACCTCTGTGAATACACAAGAAGTTCAAAATTCCTCTCTTCCTCCCTCCCCTCTCCATCTTTAGGCTCTTATATTCCTCGCTGTACAGAGGAGGGTTACTTCAAACCGACCCAGTGTCACAGCAGCACTGGCCAGTGTTGGTGTGTGGACAAATATGGCAATGAGATTGCTGGCTCTAGGAAACAAGGCAACCCAAACTGCGGTAAGACCAAAACACACACATCCACTCACATACAGCACTCTAATACATTCTCACTTAATGCCAAACAACAGTTTTGGCTGTGTGTTGCCCTTATTGTCCAGCTGTCTCTCAGAGCTACTACTTTGATCCAGGTGGACTGCTCCAATTCCGTCTCTGTCTTTTCTCTTGAATCTGCTGCAGAGGCTGCAGAGCTTCTCTTCAACACATGACATACCACTGAAACAAGAAGAGCACTTCAATTTCAACTTTTCTTTCTATTTGTTTGCTCAAGTATCTCCTCTTGTCTTTTCCTCTTTACAACTTTTTACACATCAATGATGAAATAGTAAACACAAGTTATGCCTCTTGAGCAGTCTGTCTGGTTTATCAGCCATCAGTCATATATACCTTATTCTATCTGCCTGTGATATTCTGTTCATGTAGCTTTGATGAAATAAAAGAGTCTTGCAAGTTGGAAGTAGGCAAATCTGTCACACTTGTCAGTAGAGAGAAATGTCAAAAGATTTCTTTAATATATGAATAAAAAGCAGTGCATGAGCTGCACAGTTTGATCGAAGCTAAACACTTCAACTGCTGGCTGATGTGTGCATCCAAGAGATGCATTTAGACAAAGAAAATATACAATCAAAAGCTTTAATATGTCAGTGTCATAGTTAACAAACCAGCAGTGGAAATTCAAATGGAATGGTCAAGAAGCCAATAGAAGCACTTTGCTACAAATCAATGTCTGAGGCATTTCATTGGGTGAAAAAAGGAACAATAATTAGCGAGAAAGAATCCGGGCAGACATACTGATTATCAATCAAACACCAACTCACAGTCACAGATTACAGCTCACACCAATGCCAGTCCAGTCCAAAGCCAGTAATTGCAGCTTCAAGTATTGATGAGGAGTCTCTCTGGTCACCAAACACGCGCGCACAAACACACGTACACACACACACACACACACCAATAGCAGCCCTTTGTCTCTTCTCTAACAAGCTCATCTGACTGGCTGAGTGGCCTTAGGCAGGAGCTGCCAGGAGTTCTCCCTATCGCATATAACAAACGATAGCCATGCAGCAGCTTTCCGCTCCACAGCCTGAACACAAGGACACCAAACTGATTTTAACACTATAAGCACTACTCAACCAGAGTACACTTCTACCCAGGTGTAAAGAGGTTGTTTGAACTGAACTTATAAGGATTGCAAAGTCCCAATCTCACAGAACGCTGGAGGCAGCCGTTGAGATGACGACTTCTGTTCACAGTGCCACTATGTTGGATTTAACATTAGTGCAGAAAAACATGCGTTTAACACCAGAATTGTTTACAGTGTAACTTGATGTAGCTAAGCTTAGCCAGATACCACTCAAGTCACATAGGTAGGCAGCCCCTGGCTGAGGAATTATGGATGAGAGGGTTTGGTTGACATCTTCTTTTCTTCTTCTGTGCTGCCATTGATTGCATGGATAAATATATTGTATACACTGGTCAATCTCACAGTTTGGTGTTGTCAGCTCTCACTGTAGCGCTCTTAAAATAGACAGAGAAAATCACAGCTATGCTAGCAGCTCTGTTACGCTGTACTTAGCTAAATACATTGTACATTGTAAGTTTAGTTTATTACAATGTAAATTGCTAATAAGGACTTGTCTCAAAATACAACGGTTGCTAATAGAAATGTCAACATTTTTTAAACCAATTGTGATAGAGGAAAAGTTAATAAATCACTCGAGTCATTACAAGGTCCATCCTAATGTTGTTAAATTTCCCAATCTGGAAAAAAGTACGTAGATTATCAAAGCTAATAGCATCCATACACAGGTGACATTAATGCCTGTACCATGAAGTAAAGTCTGTAACATTAAAGGCAAATTTAGCACTGCAGAAATGATCACATTACTAGTAACATTTCTGAGAAACAATGCTAGTATTATCACACAGAGGACATTAACTTGAACTCACCTAATTTGTGCAGAGTAGCCTACCTGTCTAAACAATCTACCTCAAGCATGTTTGTCATTTAACTGAAATGTCACACAGTCACCAGCTTTGTCAGTTACTGAGAGATGTGACACTCGAGTCCTAGCAGAGCTTTTAAGCCGCCTGTTTGTGTGTTTTTAACTTCCCTTCAGATGAGGACCAAGAGACATCGGGGGATTTTGGCAGCGGCGGTGCAGTCATTCTCCTTGATGACCAGGAGGAGGAGCCAACACAGACTGGGAGGAGCCGGCAGAAGAAGAGACGGGGCCGGATTCACCCCAGAGGAGCCATCGAGGACGACGAGGATGAGGAAGACGACAAGGATGACGAGATGGGCTACGTTTGGTAGCTCTGCTCCATTTAATTCTGCCATCAGCCGACCAGGAAACTCCCGTTAACTCAGCACAGCTCTGAAGCCATTCCAGTCTCTCCTCCTCCTCCTTGGCTGCTCTCCATCTTTTGACTCCTGAACTCCTGTCCCTGATCCATATCTCTTACTTCAGTGAACCTCAGCTGACGTCTTATGTTCAAGTGTTTCACTCTTTACTCAGACAGAAAACAGAGGGACTATTAGATCTAAAGACCCTGTCTGCTCAACTTATCCACTTTCTCCCTCTACTTCCCCCAGAACCTGTGATCTTTAACCTCTCAAAACATGGACACACTTCTTTATGTTCTCTATCATTCCCTCTTTCTTGTCCTTTCTCTTAACCTCCCCTCTCTCCTCTACCTGTATGTCCATGTCAGAGCCTCTGGTCAGTCTGTGAGCCCTGATACATTAGCTGGATGTATATATGTTCCCTCTGGGAAGGCCAGATTATGGATTCCCTTCCCTGTACTTTCATCAGCGGTTCATTCTCATGTTCTGTGTTCCTCTGTCGGGCTTCTTCCAGTAATCAACCACATTCCCACACCACGCTCCCAGGCTCTGAGATGCCCCCCCCTCTCTTTTTCTCCATGGAGGATTGTAAATTATTTATCCGTTGATCTTGAATGTCCCAGAAAGCCCAGGAAGCAATGAGATTAAAGATGTATTGTCGTTGTTGTTGCATGTTTCTCATCGTGTTTCTGTAAAAGAGAGATTTACCTGGTAAGGTCTAGCTCTATGCATCTCAAACAGAAAGTGATGCCTATTTGGCTGCTACGAAACTTTGTTGCTATGTTGATGCTGTCTAGTGTCTTTTTTGGTTTCTTCTCCCAATCTCAGGAGGTAGGAAGTTAATTGCAGCACGATAGTAGTGTAGGAAAGTGAACTGCAATCCCTACAGTCCAAATCTGCGGCGTCTCGGTCGGCTATGCTTTCACTTAAGTAGGGCTGCTGAGGCTGTTTGACTGACTGTGCACGGACACTAGAGGAAGAAGCTGCTCCTGAGCTGGGAGGACACGTGTGGGTGAGCAGAGAAGAGGATCTGTTCGGCCTCCCAACATTGGATATGTTCAGTGAAAATTTAAAAATTGAAATCTTCACTATGTCAACCAAGTGAACTTTTATTTGTAAGTTTGAAAATTTAAGTAAAGTGGCACTTTGGGTGTCTTTTGAACCTTACAGGTCTTTGTCCATGTGTCCGTTTTTCTCCTTACATGAGGCAAGAGTCTCACATTTCATCTGATTTCATGATGAAATAAAAACACGTCTCTTTGACCGCAAATCCACACATTTATGAGACTTTCTCATGCTTTTCGGTTTTATATGTTTCATCTGAAGCTCAGATTTCTCTGTAGCAGAACAATCAAAGCCCTCCATCAATTCTGACCTTTTCCAACCTTGAGACAGCAGCCTCCCTTGTTAGAAGTAGAAAAAAATACTCTTATCACTTGCCTTGAAGTGATCAGAATCCCAAAGCCAGCAGGGCCCACAAGAACATAAAAGCTTAATGAGTGTTTTTGTATTATCACTGGCTAATAGGACAGCTGACCCCAACGGCCTTGAAACAGCCCACTCAGCATTTTGGAAACACATTTGTACCAACAATCAAAGGCTAAAAAGAACAGCAGAATCTTCTGGCATGAAACAGCCCATTCAGCAGTTCAAAAACACTATTTAGGATACAGTAGACAATAGGTTTAACTTTGTGCACTAAATTGTGTTGTGGACTTTGTATAGCTGGCTAGTGCTGCGTCTTTTCCGAACAAAAGGCTACTCAACTAAAGCTGTAAAGAAATATCTAGTTATTTTTTCATGCAGTAATTGCTGCTTCTTTCTGCATTGTGTCTGACTTTTTCCTTTCCATGCCTGAATTATGGACCTGATTATCAGTTATCCCATTTAAGTTAGCTTTACTGTCTCTTTGTTATTTGGGAAATACATTTTGAGAGAACACAATTTAAAAGTTTGACTTTTGGGGAAACACACTGCATATCCTTTCAAGCAGAGTTCAATTAGAATAGTACAACTCATAGGCCTGTTCATAACATTTGAAGCCACAACCAGCAATGGACTTGGGAAACAGGGTTTCTCTCTGTTAAAAGGTCCTGAGCCTTCAGACCTACATTAACAACTATATCTCATTTCGCAAGGCTACCTTTTTCCCATTCCCAGTCTTAGCTAGTCTGAGCAATCATTCATAAGTTCTGTACAGACACAAGACTAATGCCTGTTGTATAATAAGTGACTCTATGAAGAGGGACTTTTAGCTCCTGAGCTTAATGTTAACTGTGATATAGACCTGGTTTTGTTCTATCTCCTTTAAAGTAGCAATCACACAGATCTCAGTTTCATTCCCTTTGGCGCCACGCTGTAACTGTTCTTGAACGTTTATCTGACAGAGATGTTTGTTTTTCTCTGAACGTCAAATTTGCTTATTTCTAGGTTTAAACTTTAAAAAGTTTAACTGCCTCTCATCATCATCTTTTCTTTGTTTGTTCAGGCAAAGTAACTGTTTACTCTCCGATAGAGCAGAGAAAACCGTACACCACTTCCCCCGATTTTCTCTGTTGGACCAACCACTGAGTGATACACCCCTCTTGTGATTTGTCACAGGAACTCAATAAACATGCTTTCTTTATTGCTATGGAATTCCCAATGCCTCAGAACATTTTTAAAATTCTTCATTACACAGTCCGTAGAAACAGGATCAATAACACAACAAGACATTTGTTATTTAAGATGAGGCTGTTCCCTCATCATGTAATTTCCCCAAAGAAGAGGCCTACAGAACACTACTTAATTTGCAAAGAATAACAGCTCATTCCAGGTCCAGGATTCATAAAAGCTATCAAGAATAAGTAAAATAAAAAATGAAGATCAAGTAGATGTATATAAAATGGTATTCCTGGGGCAACAACTTTCTCTTTAATTTTTTTTACTTGTATCTTCAGCCACGACAAGGCACATCTATTACACACCAGCATACACTCAACCCTCGTTGTCTACACATATGCACACAAACCCGCACTCATTACTCTTTCTATTTGTCTCCTCTCTCCCACTCACTCTCCTGGAGTGAGTTCCATCTTCATCTCAGTCAGGGAGATGCGTTGTTGTGTTTTTTCCTCAGGGCACTCCGTTCCTCTGTTTCATTTCTCTATTGGCTGCTTTTTTATTATCCACAGATGGTTTCACTGTCAGGTGAATCCTCCCATCAGCCCGAGGTCTCCATGGAGGCCAGTGATTGGCAACAAGTAGAGGCTGTTAGCACAATAGGTGGTCATTTTAAGCAGCAGAAGGAAGCATCTTTAAGTTTGATGTTTAATGTGAGACATTGTTTGCTTTTGTTTGATATTTTGCTATGAGGAGGCTGTTTGTATTTTACCTTTGATACTGACCATTGACAAACCCTTATATCCATCTATTTGCATTATGAAAATGCACAGGTAGCAAAGGTGTAAAACAGTCTTAGCTTCAGTTTCCAACGTCCATCAAAATAAAAATGCATGGCACAAGTCTTCAGATTTGATTCTGGTGTTTTCCTCAGTTTCTCCACACATATTACATGGTACTATAGCTATCAAATGCTCCACTATTTTCACCAGCTAGTAGCTAACATATCAGCCTGTTGTTTGGTGCACGGTAATAGAGTACAGTCGAATTTTTAGGACTAAAAAGAATTACCCACGGTGCCTGAAAACAACACTAATGAGTGTTGCAAAATGGGCCATATCAAAACACAATGAAGTGTAAGATGCTGAAACACTGTGATATCAAACTCTTTGCAGGGCTGAGTGCATCATTTGATCTATTATTAATATAAAAAATTATGATAAAACAGCTTTGACATTTTCGTCATTACTCACTTTAATCTTTCTGCAATATTAAGCTTTATCTTGGACTGCATTCTTAATTATGAAAATACAGTTTGAACTATGCATTTATTTATTTAGGCCTCAAAAAGAGTCTCCTCACAGGATCATCGTGAGCACCCACCATGTAACTGGGCCATAAGCCAAAATTGCCACTTCAGCCTTTTAAAGGTCCAAGCTGCTCTCCAAAGTCGTCAGGCTCAGGAGTGCTGCAGGTTCTTCCAGGTAGTTTTCATTCTAGCTGTGTGATCAAGCATGGATTTAAAGGCAGAGCCACAGGAGAGAGCAATTAAGTACCTGACAGAAGAGAAATCCAGCAGTGCTCCAGAGCCCGAGGAGCAGATTTGAGGATCACTGGTCTAAAGCCTGCCTATGTAATTGGCAGAGACATTGTAATAAGCAGGGATCATCTCTCACTAATCTGTCACAGCCCACCACTTCCACTCACATTCTCTCATTCCTGGCTTCAGCTGCATCTGCCAGCTTGTGGAGCTTCTGAACGGATCAGACCCCCTCATGTCGTGCCCCCCGGTGGAGGTTTCTTGGATCTGACGCTTCAATGTGGTGACAAAAACCACTATTCCAAAGTTGCATATTTAGAGAGGGTTGATCCCATTCTTGTAAAATCTCTGCCAGCATGGTCCCTCTGAAAGCACTAAATAGCTGGTTGAATCCCTCTGTTAAATAAATTAAACAAGGAACAACTCACAAGGTGTTCCAGTGGATTCACTTCTGGCACCTGTGATAAATTAAATTAGGACTTTCAAGTGAGCACTCAGGCAGGATAAATGACATTAAAAAAGAGCATCACTAAAAGTATGTTTCCCTATCTGAGTGTTACTAGTGTATTTTTCAAAGCAATTTCCACCTTTTCCACCAGACTCTTTAATCCTGGTTTCACTGTTTATTCCTCAAAACAAACACATTATTTTTCATTCCGCACAAATGTGACTGGAATACTGAGCACACAGTGTGACACAAGTGCCCTCTGGTGGATTGATCTTGGCTTTAAGACGGGAACAACTTCCACTCTGTAACTGGTTTTTGAATAAAAAAGACAAACATAAGGCTTAGAAAATATATACAGGCTATAGTCAAGAGGGGTGGACCTTGAAGAAAACATTTTATTCATCATCTCTACCATAATACAAAGCCATTTCATTTTGTAAATCTTTATGTACAATTGCATAAATGTAGTGGTGAAAGAATTTAAACACTGGTCAAAGTATAGGATCGATAGTTTCCTAAAGTAAGGCACTTCCTGATGTAAAAGGACACCACAAAGGATCGTTGTGGTCCTGTCTTTGTTTTGTTTCATACAGATTGTTTCTTGTAGAATCAGAGGTTTGGAAGAAAAATACCTCCTTGTCATGACTTTATATTAAAACTTTTGGGGTATGGCTGTAGATTGAAGGCATTGGATTCAGCTGTTTACCTAATCTTTGCTGCTCTTCATGGCAACTGCATGCTCATCAATGTAATGTTAAAAAGCAGATGCAATCTGTGCTTTGCAAACAGCACCTTTAGAGGCTGATTAGCTCCACATCGGGCAAATGGAGCTCAGAGCTGGTTGCTGTCTCCTCTCACCAGCGATTACTCTGAGCAGCAACTTCTAGATCCATGATTCGGGGTAGTCGACCACTAGCCCCGCCCTCCAGGTAGCCAGGCTTCACCGCGGGTGTGTCTGAGAGCCTCCTCTTGCTCCTGTTTAGGTCTGGACAGGAAGATAAATAACTCTATCGTTTTCTTTAAACCAGAGCCAACTAGCACAGATGGAGAAGAAGATCTGTGTCCAGACTTGGAAATCCAATTCTCACCTGAGATCGCCAATAACATCTTGCGTCTGGCTCCAAATGTGGAGACGCCCACTTCCTTCAGGTCTTCATCAGACAGTGTGAGGAATGTCTGGTAGTCAATCTGGAGGAGTATAGATTGCATTTTCATCGTGAGGCTCATTTATAATACATAATGGGTTTTGCTGAGGGACAGGAGTGTGTGTGCTTGTTTGTGTGTACAGTGTTTCTTTGCAGCAGTTCTAGTGCACAGTTTTCCAAACTAAAAAAACAGTATGTTGCATGTGTGGTGTAGTGATAGTATATTTCAACACTCACAAAATGTTTGCACTTGGAAAGGATTAATTGAAAGTTTTTACACGTTTACCTCTTGTTGTTCGAACACATCAATGTATTTGATCAGGCCAATTTGGCTGAGCAGTTCAGGCAGCTCATCTGTCATCTGGGGGGAGGGGCTTCGCTGACTGCAGGTGGATGCCCTCCGAGATGAGCATCCGCCTTCAAAGTAGCCATTTGAAAAGCTCTCAGCTACACATGAAAAGCCAATGTTCACAGGAAAAAGTAAAGAAGCAGCAGAGACAAACTGTATTTATTCTAAAAACACACACAGGGGGGACTTACAGGCTTTGTCATTTCTGCTTCGATTCATCGAGGATACAAATGCAGGAAAAGAGGAGGAGGTCGAGGAGAAAGTCGATGGGGGTGAGGAGGGGGAGGATGAAGCAGAGGAGGAAGAGGAAGACACAGGCAGGGATGAAGGTGTGGATCCACGTCGGTCCCTCCAGTTGTCAGAGTTGCTGCCGTTACATACCTTCCCCATCTGAGATGCCCATGTCTTTAAGAAAACAGACGAGAAAATGTGACAGCATTGAATACACGTGTTTTGTTTTTTCTAGTTACACTTCACTACAGCACTTTGTACTTCTGACAATATCCCCTCTTCTCTCCTTTTGTTTTGTCAGGGTTACAGATTCAGATTCAGACAACTTTATTTATCCCAGAAGGGCAATTCAGTTTCACAGCCTACCGAGCCATAAGACAGGTAGGCTGCTACAAGTGATCACAAATTTCAGGAAGTTTACAAGGACATAATATTCATCGGTCGGCAGATTTAAGCAGAAAGGAAATTAATCATGTTTCTACTCTAGCTCATTTGCCACTGTTTGCTTATCTGTGGTAGGAACACTCTCTCGATGTAAATTATCAATGCATCGAGCATAGCGCCTGCCTCCTCCCAGCTCCCTGTGTTTCGATGAAAATGTTACTCATTGGAATTTCTGCTCTTATTAACCTAAGTAAGTCCATCACTGGCTACTAAGCATTCAGTGAGTGCTGTTTCAGGAGGCTTATCAAGAGCTGAAACAGGTAAACAGGTTGCTTAGATGTGGCTGTGTTGACTGAGGCGATGGTATCAAACCCCAGGTAATTGAGCGTACAAATTGGCAGTGCTTACCACACAGGGAGATAAATGCTTTAAAGTGTTAAAGGGCAAGACCAATAAATGAGACTTTTGGTGGGCCGCAGTAGGGTGCTTGTTTCACTGCAATGCAACCAAAAAAAAACAGTTGTGGCAGCTAAAAGGAAATAAAATGTAGGAAACAACGTATATAAGTCAGGATGCCTCAAGCCAGAATTAATTGTGCTGAGCTTAAAGTCTTCATTATTTTAGTTTGTTAAAGCAGACATTAATCTGATGCTCAGTCATACCTGTTGCTGGCTGTTGATGGTGCTCAGGTAGGGCTTGTAGCTTCGTCGGCTAATGTTGCGTAGCTCTTTGACGGCCTCGGCTGGCATGGACTTGGAGAAACCAAGCCCACTCCAGGTGTCTGTGGGCGTCTGGACCTCTGTGACTACAGGCTTCCTCTGCATGGCTGCAGTGATACATATAATTACAAAAGAAAATTGTCACAAAATCTGCATGAAACAGCTTTTTGTTGGTCACTTCTGGGCAGCGGAAACAAGCTAGAAAGCCTAGCACTGTTATATTACTAGCTCAGGTGTTAGCTAAGATGCTAAGTTACATTTTGAGCAAACACAGAGTGACGTTACCTTTTATTTTAGAGTTGTGTTTCCACTTAGCCTCCTTTTTAAACCTAATCACACACTTTCATCTTCAGTTTATTTGCGTCTTACCAACTCCTGAGAGATCCTCCAGCACTTTTGATGCTAAACTAAGATTTCATCAGCTAGTTGCTAAATTTGTCTCTCCATTTTAGTGCACAGCAGGTAACAAACAGTGGGTTTATCCAAGCCTTTTGCTAAAGCAGCTATAATATTGTGTCTATAACAACACCGCAGATAGCAGTTGGAGGAAATAAACATCAAAGTTAGATAGAAATTAAAACAGTGAGCTAAAGATGCTATAATGACAGTTTTCACTATGAGTCAAGTTATTTATAATTTTAACAAGCTGCATTTATTACACAGCAACGGTCGGCCTACACAGTGTGCCCATCAAGAATATGCATTGAGAGTCTGCCACTTCCTCTCTGATTCACTTGATCAATCTGGGTTCTGGTGTTAAATAAAGAATCACAGACAGTGCTTCTCCTTGCCAGCATGATGCGTAAAAATAAAACTCTTAATGCTGAGACTAAGACAGATACAAAGTATTAAATGACAACATGTTAACCAGGGTAACTTCAAGCACTGAAACATCAGTCCATGTGTGAATGTGATAAAAACTTTAACAGCCCTGCAAAGAGTGTGATATCACTCGGATTATAACTGGTGGGTTGTAGTTTGTGTGCGCATGGGTGTGTTTGAGTGAGTAAATGTCCCATTCATATACTGGCATATGGGTGTCTTAATGACTGTGAGGCAGATGGCCCATTCAAACTGCTAATTCATAATCCCATAAAGCAACACTGAGGGAATTTAGTAGCATTTGGCTGCAGATCTTTGCAGTATCTCTCATTCTGCAAGATGGATGAGGCTGTGTGTGTGCGTGTGCGCGTGCATGTGCGTGTGTGAGTTTGTGGGTGTGTGTGTGTGTGTGTTTGTGTCTATGCATTTGTGTGTATAAGTGTACCTACAAATTGTGTTTGGATGCATGTGTTTGTTGTCTGCATTGTGTATCTGCCCCGTGTGAATTAAGTGGGAGTGCCAGGGCTGCTCTATTATAACTCTGGCACGGTGCAGCACATAAACAGGTCCCCCTCTTCAGCTGTGTTGGCAGTGATCAGCTCAAATATCAAGTGCCTGCCTCTGCTCAGGATATTAATGTGTCTCAATAATATGTTTAAATGAAATTAAATACTAGATCATGGATAATCATATGGTATTAAAAATGTGATGTATGCATTTTTACAGAAAACTCCATAATACTCTTGATTTAATGTTGTTTGAACAGCTGAGTTGAAATATTTTTCCAATACATGACCTGCTCCAAAAACAACAGCTTGGTCGTATATAAGTGGCCATTTGACAAAAGAAAAAGCAATATACAGTGATTATTTTGGACTAAATTCCCCTGGAAATGTGTTTTATTGTAATTATTTTTAGTGCTAATTAAGATCAATTAAAAACAAAGGCTTGCTAAGCAATGGCCTAAATGTTGCTGCAGAAGCCTGTACAGGCTCCTGAAACAAAAGTAATACAAAACATATTAAACATTTAGAAGTGCTAACCTCGGTTTGCCAGCAGTTTCTTCTTCTCATAGTCATAATCCTACAAAGCACAAGCAGGAAATAGCGTGAGTAAATAATGCATGATATTAAATTGTTTTATTTTTTTGTGGTTGATGAGAACAGGCAAAGGGAGGCTGACACATCATGTTGCTGCGACAGTAAACTAGTTAAATCCTCCGTGCAATAACCTTTGAGAGTGAGAGATGACAAAAACAGTATGAAGGGAAACACAAACACAAACATTGATTCTCAAATGCAGATCACACCAAGGTCAGGGATGTGCAAATTGAAAGGTTACATAACACCACAAATAAAATGTTGCTGCTGTTATAAATTTATCTTCAGTTTGATGCAGAAAAAGTTTAAGGCTTTAACTTGTTTTCCTTTCTCTCCTTGTCATACAGCCTTCTTCTTTAAGATTAATTATCTCTGAAATGCTGCTTCACCTTCAGTGTCAAAAGATAGAGTCATTTAGAAAGACTTGATAACCGTTCCTCTGAATACAACGAGTAGCCAAATGAACCTGTCCATAGATGTAGCACATCAATTTGTGGGGGCAGTAAAATAGATCTGCAATTCCTGTTTTTCCTCACCTCAGCCTTGGATGAGTCAGCGGTTACATCCTGAGCCAGTGTCACATCTCTCCTCAGGCTGTTCCTCCGCTCGCTCCTCCCTCCCTCTACGTCTGCATTCAACAATCTGGTACATTCAGGACACACACGCACACACAAAGATAGAAGACAAAGGTAAGGTCGAACTGTGATGGCAGCTATCAAAGGATTTTAAAAACAGAGTAATGATACTCTGTATAAAAGAGGAGCTACTCCAGAGGTCAACACGCTGCCCTTTCTCCAACTCAGCTTTCTATTTTAGTAAGATTTGTAGGTCCTTGATAGATCAGGCATATAGGAGGGTGCTTGAGTGTATGAATGTGTGTTTGTGTGTATTAACCATGCTGAAAGTAGAACATTTGTTCAAATGTATTAAGGGGACTCATTTATTCATTTGGAGCTCCCCCTGCTGACTGGCTACAGTATACAGTAGCTCAGACAGATAGGACATGATGGTCAAACGCTAAAATATAGATACACTTCAAATAACTCTTTATCAAACATCATTCCTGTCATTATAGTCAGTTTTTATCATGCTGATCAATGCACACGTGTTCATTTATCTGAAATATAAAGTTTTAATTTGATTATCTGAGTGTAAGAGAAACAGCAAGAGGAAACATAAAGGTCACTAAATTTATAGTCATTAAATGTTCTGCTTTAACTGACACAAGAATTCATGCTGCCGTGGACTTTGCGCATCTGAGGAATTGTCTGTCTGTCTGTCTGTCTGTCTGCCTGTCTGCCTGTCTGCCTGTCTGTCTGTCTGTCTGTCTGTCTGTCTGTCTGTCTGTCTGTCTGTCTGTCTGTCTGTCTGTCTGTCTGTCTGTCTGTCAATCTTTTTATTTTTGGTTAGTGGTAGGGGATAGACGTCAATGACACACACACCAGCCGATCCCTACTGAGCAGACTCTGGCTCCAAATGCGCAATATGTTGCTGGGTGAATTTTGGCTTCACATTAGTACACTGGGAGGAGATGAAGATGCGTCATCCATCTGTATATACCATCAATGGTGTGAATGCTCACCTATATGTTAGCGCCTGTCCTGTTGAATGGCGTCTGCCCTGGACGAAAACCTTAGTGATTTCAGGACCCTGGAGGCTTCCCCTCCGACCCATCAGTCCCACCCTGCTCATAATGCTGACTGCATCACACACCTCAGATGATGACATTTCATTGACCTTAGAGCTCTCGTCCTCTGATTGGCCAGACAGGTCCTCATTTTCAAGGATCTGACAAAAAGGAGAAAGTTTGGTTTTAATTTTACCCAAGTAAAAAAATAAAATAAAATTAAAGTGTCTAATTTGAGTCACAGACTGTAAACTAACCTTCTCAAGCGGCCGGCTGTCGTTTCCCTTTAGTGCTGTCCTCCCCTCATCAACAGGAGCAGTGAGGCCTGGTGGGGGTGAGGGGCGGGACTTAGTGCCAGTCAGAACCTCTGTAGTTAGCGCAGACACAGACCCTGTTCAACAAGGGGGGACATAGTGAGTAAAAAATCATGTCAATTTATATTGCTTAAAAAATATGGTAAACTTAAAAAAAACTGACACAAGGTCAAACACAAGAAGACACATTTCCAACCACACAGCCAATTTTAAAAATACACAAGTATCTTTGCAAAAGTAATCTTAAAAACTTAAAAATGCTAGAAGTTAGAGGGGCAAAAACCCAATACACAACAGTCACAAAATATATTAACAGACTTTGAACTGTATGAATGTAGCTGCCTTCCTTTTGTATTTTGGTTTGGTATGAACTCAGAGTACAATTATTTTCCTTTAAAACCCCAGAAAGAAATAGTGTTGCTGGATAAAACATCCTGTGGTTGGAAGAACTCAATTACTTTGTGAATGTGACAAAAAAGCAATAATAGGTGAAAAAAGCAATAACATGCCGGGTTGAAAGGCTGAACCTGCTTTCATCACAATTATCTCAGTGTCCAAAGATTTGATCTGGGTGAAGAGGGGCAGAATAGTAGCAAACACTGCTGTGGGCCATAATAATGTCTTTGTGGATTTTTGTAAACTCTTAACATGTGAATGCTCACCCTGCTCAGAGAGACGAAGCTGCTGCAGCAACATGTTGAGCCAATAGCTGGTCAGCCCGCTGCCAACCAATGTGGGGTCAGGGGTCGTCTCTGTTACCTTGGAGGTCTCACAGGAATCCAACCCAAGGAGCAAACGGCGAGCCTCATAAAGACAAGAGATGTTTCTCTCCAGACCTTTTACAACCACTGACTGCAAAAAATACACAAATACAAAGTTATGCATCAGTATTAAACACAGCACAGCACACAGGACTGCAGGGCACATGGTTTGCATCCAGTATCACAGTGAATATATTGAGGAAATATTTCAACAAACATTTTTTATTTAATCTGCTGCATATGAAATAAGCAATCACAAACTTGACAGTGAATCCAAGATTAAAGTAATTTAAGAGAAGAAACACTCAAATTAACCTTGCTTTTTAGATGGAGCTATTTTCAACAATTACAAAGCAGAACATCTGCATTCATGAAGTTGTACCTTGCTGGTCTGTTTTACTTTGGGTTTGACACTAATGAAGACTCCCAGGTTTTGCATCATCTGAGCCACTTTACAAGGATCAGCCTCCCCATCTTCACGCATGTCAAACATCAAACATACAGGCAGACAGTCCTAGATGTGCACACAAAAATCCCACAGGATATTAAACACACAGTATTAACGTATGATATATAGAACAAAGAGAAACACAGAAAATAAAGATACACAATTTTTCCCAACAGAAAAGCAAAAGGTCCCACTGTACCATGAGCTGCTGCCGAGCCAGACACACTCCGTCAGGGCTGCCCTGGATGAGCAGTGAGGGGGGGCTCTGAGGTGCACTGAGGTCTGGTAGGATGATCTGGGTCTGGGTCTGGTGCATGACACTCAGAAAGTGAGCTCCGTTCTGTCCCAGCAGGAAGAGGTGCTGCTGAGAGGTGACGTCCAGCTGACAGTTTACTACACCTCCTGTGACCTCTGAGCCCAGCAGCAGGTCCATCAGTATGCAGGTCGCCTTCTGCAGGATGCAATTCATGACATAATCATGTCACACCATGTCATATGAGTAAAGTTTATTCAATTCCCGAGTACTGCCGAGGTGCCCTCTAGCAAGGCACCAAACCCAAACTGCTCTGATGCGCTACCCTGTGTAGCAGTGTGTCGCAGCCCCACTCTGACATATCTCCACTAGAGCAGAGTTTGTGCATGTGTGTGATTCGGACCCATGTGTGTGGGAAGCATGTCTCTCTAAAACCAGAATTTCCTTCAGGGATTAATAAAGTATAAAAAATTCTAATTCAAAACTCAAATGTCAAGTTGAGCTTTGCTTAGCCTAGCTTAGCTCAGCGATTCTAGTTTAGTTTTTAGCTTAGTTTAGTTCAGCTTATCTTAGCATTTTTTTATCAGTCGTCCACCGACAAGCCTTTCAAAAGTCTGACTGTGATTTGAATTATCTGTAAAATATTTGACACTAAAGCTTGGGTTTGAACATTATTCTCCTTACTTTGTGCATAAACTGAATTGTCTAAAATGTTTGACACTGACCTTGACAGCAGCTGCGTTGCCCTGCAGGCCCCACACAGTGCAGCAGCTTTCATAGAAAGCTGGTTGTGCCTGAGGATGTGGTGGCGCAGCCCTGAAGCTCACACTGACCCCCAGAGTCTGCACTACCTGCTGGATGAGGGGGGAGCCCGCGTCTGGCAGAGCCTGTGGCACCAGACTGACAGGGAGGTCAAAGGTCAGGGACAGCGGCTGCAGATCCTAGGACAAAAAAGTTTGGATGGAAAACATAACAAAAAAAGTGTGATGTATAGGAGAAAGGATGGGGAGATAAAAAGTTTGAGACAGACTGACAGCATTTTTTGGATAAATACCTGTCTTCTTTGTGTCCACTGTTTATATTTATCATTTTATTAATACCTGTGTTTTAACGGGGGTGGCGAAATTGAACTACGAGACAAACAAAAGTCAATCCTGAGTTGTCCTAGCTCCGTTTAAACATTGGCTACTCACCCTGATCCTCCTTCTGGCCTCCTCCACTCCTTCTATGGGCCCAGCAATGGAGACCTTGGAAAAGTTTTCATGTAAAAAAAAAAATGTATCAAGTTAGTTGGTTTTCTCTCCTAAATTGACAGTGACTCACTTGAAAGTAAGTGTTACCTGGTTGCTTTTCTCTCCAGTAGCACTGTGGCGATTGGAGTCGGGGAAATGAATGTGACAAGATGTGACCTCCATCACCTTTTTGATGTTTCCGCCACCTTTTCCAATCACATGGGAGTGTTCTGTATAGGCCACATCCATCTTTAGAGTCACCTTGTTTACCTGGATTTTATAGAAACAGTGCTCTGATTTGTACACATTACTTTTAAAGATGATCATCGGGACAGATCCAACATGAAAAAGTGTACATTTAAACACCAGCAAGACTTTATGCACAGGTTGCAAGTTCAACTTTATGACAAGCAATCTTTGCAATTCAATTCTCTTTAAGAGATGCAGTAGCATAGGAGAAAACATGAAAGATAAAAGCATGTCTTTATTTGATGTAGCTATGAATCAGAGCCCTCACCCTGGTTTCCAGAACTTCTAGTATCTTCTTTTTTGCTTCCAAAACATTGGCTCTCTTTCCCTCCACCTTTACGTGTGGATCTAGAAGAAAATAGGAATTCATATCAAATGCTAATTATTAAGTGTGTTAAAGATAGTCAGTAGCTTTTTCCAAAAAAATAGAATATAGATTTATACAAAAGTACAGCCACTCAATCATCAATTATGGGCTTCAATACATGTGTGGTGGTGACTGTATCTGCAGAGACCCTGTCCTTTGCCTGGATTTTGATGTTTTGTTTTGTTTGACATGCAACCTTTCTGGGCAGGGAGCTGGGGTGTTTCCCCCAGCCAGGGACAGCATGCATGTGAGTTTAGGAGTCGATACAAATCAGAGATTGGACATGATTCAAATCAGCAAGTATGACTTATGTGAACGTATAGTGACAAAGAAGAGAAAATACAAGCGTTTCGAAACAAGCCTGTTCCAACAGTGAACCTTGTGTTTGCTTTTACCCGCAGAAGCAGAGTTGGCCTGATTTCTGTTGGACAGGCAGATGCCAAACACCTGCAGTTAGCTTGTGCTAGCGTGCAGTAGCTTAAAGACTAGTTACAAGCAGTAAAAGTACAAACTACATTCTGCAGTGAGTGTGTGCTTCTTGGGGCGATGAGCCCTGGAGGAGGGGACCCAGTTTGAATGTTGTGTTTACAAGCTGCAACAAACAATGTTACCGACTCTACTTTAAGTGGAAATTGCTAGATCAATATGTGAGAAAACACACAGCACTGTTATGCTGTGAGTAAAATAACAAGAATGTGTCACCTTTCTTTGACTTGGCTCCAATCTTCAGCTTGGAAGGCCATTTCACCTGAGTGTCAGTTTCTCTCATCACCTGTGGAAGCACACAAAATCAGTGGGAGTGAGAGACAAAGAGGAGACAGGCATTGTCTGCCACAAAAATACACACACTTATTCCTACACATACAATCAATGAACACACAGAAACACACCCAGACCTAGTATTCAATCTAAGAATACAAAGCCTCATTTGCATTTCAGAGACTGAAATTACCACCTCCATAAAACCAGTAATCAGTGGATGTAGAGGATGGAACAAATGCAAAACACTGGCAGGGATGATCCCAATTATCTATAAGCTATAACCAGAGGCCTTTTTGCACTGGCAATAGGTGGCTTTATTGTGGAGATCAGCTACATTTGCTTTATTGTTTTGTCTTTTAGAGTGAATAAGTTGAATCCTGTTGAGTTGTACTTACTCTCTCAAAAAATTGCTCTCCTGTCTCACCATCCCCATTCTTTGGAGCTGAAAGACACAAAGTGAAAAAAACTGATACAAATTCAAAGTTCCTGCAGTGTGATTTTTCATGTGGTGTTGGTCAGCAGCACAATATTCCTCTGTTCATAGCGTGTGTGGACAGTCAACATGCAAATGTTGACTCGGGCCAAATTTGCCAAGCGACTGAAACAAGAGGTTGCCGGGAACATAAACAATTTTAAAAGGCCATTGCTCCTCAGTGACATTTACAGGGTACGGGAAGGGGGGGTGGGGGGGTGGGGGGGGGGTGTCTAGATACGCCCTCAAAGTCCCCCCTCTATCACTATGGGTTACGCTGGCCAGAGCTGAGGAATGGTAAGAGAACAGTGTGGGGTGGAGAGAGAAGGTGGTGGCCGTGGGGGGAAGCGACCACATATTAGCCTGGAGACAGCTCATCACATTGTGGTATTTGGTGACGCAAAGACCTCCCACTACCCCAATTTTCTTTTTAAAGAACACCAACATCTGCTAAATCAGGAGGGAATTTGTAAAAACGAAAAAAGGGCTTCTCAACTGATTAGAGAAGAATCACAAGTGCAGTCTGACAGTTTATCACCTGAAGGGGTAAGATATCTACTTCCTGACTGAGGCTGCTCAAACACGCAGTCCCACCTGACACACATATTTAAACATCCCACAGTTATCAGCTGAAACACTCCAGCTTCCCCATCAGGAGTCTGCATGAGGACAAACATCGGCCTCTATCAGCCACACTCTGTCAGGAAGAGTTTCTGCTGTAACACAGGGGAGGCATTTGTCATAAACCTGCCAAGCAGCAATAACTTATAGAGGCAGCTTCCTCTGCTTCACAGATAGGAATGATAATAGCAGAAATGACTTCTGAATGCATGAGCTGTTACAGGTCATAAATCATGACGACAGTGCAACAGTAGTTTAGTGGATGGAGGTTATTCTGATGAAAACAACAAGGGCCAACAACAAGCAGCCAGCTGGAGGCCTTGACTGATACACTGGGGTCAAGTAGATAACAAAGACAGTGAGGAAGAGCACACAGGAAGGAGATAACTTTCAGAATAACTAGCTTAAAGATAATACATTTACACTCACCATACAACATGTTCTCCAGCTTCTTACGATCAATCCTGAACCTCTCCTCCACCCACTCCGGGTCCAAACTCTGCACTCTTCCTCTCTCCTCTTGCACCGAGCTCCCTCCACCTTCCTCCTCTTCTTCATCCTCCTTGTCCTCTCCTTCACGTTGGGCCTTGCTGGGCTCAGGCTTTGCTGCTGAGCCGGGTTCTATGCTAGTTTCCAAATCGGGCTGCTGGGTGGCTGCAGGGATTGGGGCTGGAGAGTTCTCCTCTGTGGTAGTTGTGATGGTGGTGGAGGAGGCCATAGCAGGACTGAGCCCTTCGTCAGTGTTTGTGTGAGTGAGGATGTGTGTGTGAGTGTGTGTGACTAAGGAGTCCGGCAGGGGGAGAAAAAAGGGGAGAGAGGGGTGAGAAACACCCCCTGTGCCTTTTCTTTAAATCCCCCGCCCCCTGGACTTAATTTAGTACACAAATCTAACTCTGTCTCCTTTTTCAACAGTCTTAGGTCTAAAGGATTTGCTTTTGAAATGTTTTCATGCACAGACATACAAGGAGAGTGACTTTCTTAATTTTACACAGTCTTAATTCTTATCAAGAGGCCTCAAAGCAGACAAACAACATTCAGAACTTCAGCTGAGGCTCACTCTGATGTAAACAAATCCTCTGTGATCCCCTGACTAACACCCACCGATTACACAGATAGATAGTCAAGGCCTATGATAAGTCCAAATACACATCTCTCACACACACACACACACATGCACACACACACGCACACACACGCACAAACACACACACACACACACACACACACACACACACACACACACACACACACACACACACACACATACATATCCTGGACAGCATCCAGCGCACACAGCTAACAAAACAAACGGGTCATCCAGTGGGGTTCCAACACACAACCCTGTTTGTCTGAATGAGAAGAACGAGGGCTTGACATTCCAGAGGTTGGGGTGAGGGGGGGGGCAGTGAGGAGGTTGGAGCAACAGTGAGTTTGTGGGGTTATGGGAAGGGGGGCTTAAAACAATTCTTGCAATAAAAAAAACTCCAATCAGTGGAGATCAGTTACTCAGGTAATTAACAGTGATGGATATAAGATCATTAGTTATTGCCAAAAGTTTAGTTTTAACGTTGACGCTAATCTATTGGAGGCTGGCTTCACCATATAGATTATTACTGAGCGTAGAATATTAGAAGAGAAAATATTTTTTATTCTTTTCCTTTCATTCACATGTAATGTTTAATAATTTTACTGTTGACCTTGGCCTTAACAATTTATGAAATCATCTAAGGAGAAATGCCTTAGATGTAACAACTCATTGACATCTAGTTATCCTCACACTGTATCACTCTGCTGGAATATCTAATCATTCACAACACAAGTGACATGTAGTTAAGACATTTTCAAAAAATGTTTACAAGTTGGACATCCCTCACAGGCACCTGCCGTGTGTCACATTTTCAGGTTTTTACATTTTTAAATTTTCAAACTCATAAATATCTGAAAAGTTGCAAGAAATAAACTTAATGATATTTAATCACAGACTTAAACGTTATTAAAGGGTTGTATTTTACAGGAATGTTACATGTTTCAGCTCAATTTAAAATAAATAGTTATGTTAACCGTCAGAAAAAAAAGATATACTGTATGTACATAAGTGAATGTATTGCCTTCAATAACATCCAATAACTCCTCCTGAAACCACAGGCTGGAAACTAATATATTTGAGAGAAAAAAGCAGCCAGTAACCATAAACTCCTGAGATATGGGAAGACATGATTTAAAAGTCGTAAAAAAGTGCAAATGAGATTTCAAATATTGCAAAGTACTTATGAAGTTCCCTCCCTGCTATAAAATTCTCAAACTTGAGAACCTGATCACAGATTGAAACATGGCTAAAAACAAACTGCTCAATTAGTCAGATCTAGAGGGACTCTGTTTCCAGCTCAGCTCTGTGTTTTCCATATTGGCCAGACTAATTTGGCCCCTGGCGAATCAGCAAACAGTATTTGGCAGTGCAGAGATCTTGCTAACATTAGAAACCACTGCAGGCTAGGCTTAATCGCCCAGGGAGGATTGTAAGTGAAAACATGATGATTGTGTCACCATGGAAACTAGTCAAGGAGTGAATAATTCCAAGTTAAATCTGAATACACAACAACAGATCTCCTCCCTCCAGCCCCCCTCATAAGCCCCCGTCTGACTGAGGAGAGTGTGTTTCCAGTAAGAGTCGGGACGTGCGTCACTCTTTGATCCACTGGACGAGGAAAGAAAAGCCAAACCGTCCTGCAGAGTGATTGATGAACTCTGGGCTTCAATAAATCAACTCCTGAATCCATGACTGAGTCCTTTTATTCATCTTGATAAACGGATAGAAGCGTACTACACTTTTCTAGTTAAATAACATTCTCCTCATTCACTTTACTATCACACCACTCATTGTAGCCTTACACTGAAAACTGAGCTTCATGTCACAAACATCCTCTGTTCTTAGAGATGTCATGTGGAAAGACATGCAACAGAACCAAGAATTAAGGAAGAATTGAAAAAACCTTGTTTAATTTTTGACACCTCATATATCTTGTTGGTCATGCCTGTACATTTTGATTGGTAACAGTGACCTTTCCAGACACGCATCTTGTTCCTTAGATGTGATGTATCATTTAAATCCAACATTTGGGCTGAATTCCACTGAGCAGTATCAGTTTTCTACTTGTCAAGTTTCAGTATTCTTCCTCACTCTCACTGTCGGATCCTTGAAAATAATGGAATCATAATCAATGCTATTAAGAAATCTAGTGCAAACAATCAAAATATATCCTCCAGTAGCATCCAGTAACTCATGTAGAAAGAGAGATAAATCCACTTTTTGTTTGAAATATTAAGAAAACTCCATACAGATGTTATGCACTTATCATCCACTTGGACAATGAAATCAAAATCGGTTTAATAAATCACAAATAATATTTAGACCCTACACTTTGAAAACCAAGGTCATGGGGCTAATCCTTGTCCACACCTCTTGGGAATTTTATTTATATTAAAATTGATGAAATTGGAATGATTCATCCGAACCACAACAATAAACAAATGTTCCAATATGCGCATAGCATCTATCAGCACAATTATTGACCTCATACAAATAACACAATATAGTGTCTTCTACAGTGATATTCAGCAATGCAATAATGCTGGTTAAATACATACACAAAGCATCAGATACAAACGTGATTTATGTAAGTATAACATAATAAATAGGCTAGGCCTACATAAGCTATACGCAGGAGTATAACATTTCCACAGATAACTCAAATTACTTTGTCTGCTTTGGTCTTTTGATAAGGACCTTATTATTATTTTGAGATGAAACTGAACACCTGAATCTGTCATTATCCATCTTACCACACGGGGGAGCTGTGACGTAGTAAACCACCTCCTCAATCTTCTTCTGTTGCGTCACCTGAGCCACTTCCGGTCTGCCGACACAACCCGTGACAGTTTTTATTTGCCGCGAGCCAGAGCTCCCGGGGAGAAGCAGCCGCAGTCAATATTCATGGGGACAACAACTCCATGATGAACTTGAACAGGCCTTTTCGGAGAAAACTCTTCTGTTAAATCAGCTGTGAAGACGAAGCATCAACATGTGGAGAGTTCAAGGTTTTGTCGGAAGAGGTGAGACAAATGTCATTTCACTGTCTTCCTCCCACAATGCCATGTTTTTTTTTACGCAGTTTGACATCTACTAAGTTTCGTGTTGAGTAGCGAAAAGTTTGCGTATTCAAATTAAGCCATGTGAAAATTAATTTAATTAAGAAATGAAAGCTACTGAAAACAACACACGTGACGTTACACAGCTTTTAGTCGGTGCAACTGACACCGCCGACCGGTTTATTTTGGTCCAAGTCAGTGAGGTTTGCTTCTGTTACTGACCTGTCCGTGGTGTTACAGATATCACATTGCAGTGGCAGATATTCACATACACATAAATCACATTACCTGACTTGCTTGAAACACCTTCACGCATACCGCATGGAAACATGTTTATATTCAGAAATATGTGTAAATGAATCTGTATTTTCTCTAAACATGGAGATCGCCTTAATGCTTGAACCAAGACTTGTGTTTCTGTTTTGCTGGTGTCTGTGGTGTGTCTGTGGTCTGTGCACAATTGTTATTGGAAACTTTTACCAAAAGGTTTTTTTTCTTTAACTAACCAGATTTACAATAAACCAGTCAGATGACAATATTTTGGTTCTTGATGCCTCTGTAAAAGTTAATTTGCACTAATTGCCATAATGCATTGTTCTGTGCTGTTAATTGAACAATCTGTCAGAAATGAATGCATTATTACCAGTGGCACTTATACAGTATATTTATTAAGTTCCTAAAGGTAAATATAATTCACTTAAATAAACTGATAACTAGTTTGAAATCATTGACAGCTGAGTGGAGTACTTTTTTTTGTTTAATAATAACAATAATAGTAATAATAATAATAGTAATAATTGTTTTTCTTTAAGTAAAATAAGAGCAATAGTTAAAGTGTCTTCCTGTATACAGGTACATATACTGTATATCAACAGTTATTGTTGAGCAGCAATTTGGACAAATATAATTTTTCAGGAGTTCTCTGCAAGTGTGAAAGCCCTATAAGTCAAGCATATAATATTACCCACCCATTAAAAAACACTTCTAATGATAAAAAGACGAAATGAACAATGAATAATTGTATATTTGTGTAGTTCTATGAGGACATTGTCCTTTTCCCCTGTGCTGATGATCCTTATACACATTTTTCTTCCTGGGAAATCTTTAGAAAAAAAGAAGTAGCATATTTTGTATCTCATGTTGTTCTCAGGTGGCCCAACTTTCTATCTCTCTCTGAGTGTCATTTCTGCTTTTTCTCCCCCCCGTGATCCTCAGTTCTGCATCGTTGCCATGGCAGTGTCCCCCTTCGACTGACCCAGAACCACCATGTTGAGGACGAGGTCATCAACAGCTCGACTCTCCTCTCCACCTCACGAAACTCCTCCGACAGCAAGTACTATACACAACTTCATCTCTTTTTCAAAAATTGTCTGGGTCTGATGATTGAAGCTTGAACAGAAAGAAAATACTAATAAAAGTGTTGGCCACTCAAGTTGATTGGTTATTTACCCTCAAACCACTGTCCACTGGTGATGAAAAACAACCTTTGATATTAGGTCATACTTGAAATCCACTTTTATGTTCCTTACCCTTCTTTTAACCTATCCCATGCTCATAGCGGCTCAGTGCGTCCCTTTCAGCTGGTTTCATCATCCCGCAGCCTCTGCTCTGAGCATGAGCCTGGGCAATCAAGGAAATAGAGACAAAGTTGTCTGCTTTAAACAGAATATTTTTATGAAGCTTTAATAAAAGAGACTTGCAATAGAAACAGACATAAAACTGTTTTATTTGTTGTGTGTGTTGTTTTTTTTGTCATCAGCTCTCAGAAAGAGGAGGATGGAGAAAAGAGGAAGAATCACAGAACCTTTCAGTTTGGCTTTGCCGAGCTTCCTCGTTACACAGCTCTGGATGCTGTGGGATGGGTACGTTCCTTTTTTGTTTTATTTACTGTACATGTTAAATATTTTTTGATTTCTTTTTGGGCTTTATATGCCTTTATTGTAGAGACAGGACAGTGGATAGAGTTGGAAATCTTGACAGAGAGAGTGGGGAATGACATGCAGGAAAAGGGCTGGATTTGAACCCTGACTGTCCGCTTGTACGTGGGGAACTACGAGCTAAACACTCGGTCACTGGCCCCCTGAAAATGTTCAACTGTTGGACCTTATTATTTTAATCATATAAAATTGTATCACTAATGAAAAAAGAAGTTGTTGGAGTGCATGATGGCCTGGAATCTTTATATACGTATATATATATATATTTATTGTGACTTGTCTTTGATATAAAGAAAAGATTTAGAGCCAATCATTATCACAACAACAACTTTAACTCCCATGACTAAAAGAAAAGCCAATAAAAAATGCTAAACACCAGTACAGCCACAAAACTGTAATCACACAAAGCTGTATCTGAGTTCTTATCTCCCACTTTTTTGAACACTGAAACTAAGATATTGTAACCTAAACACTAAATATTAAAATGTCTGACCTTTAGCCAAATTATGAAATGTCAATCTCAAAATATATAGAGCTCACAGCTGCACAAACTTCTTACATGTATCCTGTATCTGCTTCTACCTGCTCTATTCCTTAGTACACAGCAGGCCTGACCCACAACCTGTAAGAGAGCACCATCAGCCTAGAGGTGCAACAATTACATTATAAGTTGTCAACTAGCCGATTAATCACTGGTATGTGTAACTAAAGAAAATAAAAAATAAAAATTCCAGCTTCCTAAATTTGATATTTTCTGGTTTCATTACACCTCTGAAACTGAAACTGAATGTCTTTGGGTTGTGGGCAAAGCAAGACATTGAAGGTCGTCATCTTGTCCTTTGGGAAACACTGATATACATATTATTTTACATTTTATAGATCAAATAAATAACTGTTTCATTGATCAAATGATAAACCTACTAACTAAATGTTCACATAAAATCAGTTGCAGAGCAGCCTGCAGGTTTTTATCCTAACAGATCTCACTCAGAATTTACAGAGACCAGGTTACTACAGTTTCATTTATGCAAATGTGTTGTCTGATCATTCCAGTGATAACAGCTGATTTGTTGTGTGTGTCCACAGGGAACTGCAGCCGTTCTGTTCATGCAGGTCTGCAAGAGGATTCACTCTAAGCTCTCTTCAGGTACCGAGCTGAGTCCGACCCCTGGAGCCCTGACAGCACCCACCACCCTGCACAAGTGTGGCTACCGCATCCTGCTCGAGACCTGTGAGTCCCGTTTGCCTTGGTGTAAAAGAGCAACCATACCGTAACTATATCAACTGATGATTTCCACCACAGTCTTATAACCATCTCGCTCTTTGTTCCTTTTCACCTTGAACGATCAGAATCCCGGCTTTATGTTTATTTGTATCTTTTTGGGTTCTCCAGTGTCTAGACGTGATGTTCTGCCCAGAGGAAGGAGTGTGTCATGTCTGCCAGAGAGGCAGATCCAAGATCAGTCTGCAGCTCAAAATAGCCGCAGCAGCAGTTCAGGAGATGTCAGTCTTCACAGCAGCAGTGAGGAGGACCATCTGACTGTTGATTTCTCCAACCCAGACCTACAGAGGGCGCTCTTAAACCAGGAATCTACAATACCAGGTTTGTTATGTGCTCTGTGCTTGTTGTAGTGAAAGATTTATTCAGTATTTCAGTTTATTCCTAATTTGGCAATGCTTTGTTTTTGGTGTGAGCAAATAAACATGTTTTTCATGCTTTACCCACAGAGGAATCACTTCTGTCCGGATCCTGTCCTCTGCAGAATGATGCCAGCCAGAACGACACAGGGACACAAGATGCTAATGACAAGGTGAACATCTACCTCCTAAAGTTGTTTAAAGTTTTTTTTTTTTTTTTTCTAAAGCTGAGTGATTGACTGACTTGTCTTCTGATCTTGATCGTTGTTTTGAACTTCTATGTGTTTTCAGACAGTGTTGTCTGATGAGGAAAGGCTGACAGGAGCAGCAATGAACCTCAGACATGTCGGAGAAACCGGCATTCCTGTCATCCTTAACATCATGGGTAATACTTTATCACACCAAATAATGTTTACACGTTCATTGTTAGAAGATTCCATTTATGCCGACTAAATGCCATATGTCTCACTTTTTAATCCTTACAGAAATGCTGTAACATACGTGTTTGCTCTTACTTATACCTTCATCTCTTCGTCTTTGGCAGGTCTAGAGAGTGCCAAGAGTGAGAACTACGAACAAGCTTTCATATGTTTTGTAGCTGCAGCTCGGCAGGGTTACAACAAGGCCCAGTTTAACACAGGTGTGTGCTACGAGAAAGGCCGAGGAGTCACAGAGGACAAAGAGAAAGTGAGAATCCAGAAAGCACCTCCTTTTAGGTTGAAAATCTTCACACTTCTTCTCTGGGACAACAGAAATCAGTCTGTAACTTGTTCTCCTTTATTGTTTTTTAAGGCTCTCTATTACTACCAGCAGGCAGCAACAGGGGGTCACAAACAGGCTAAGTACCGCTATGCAAAACTGCTCCTGACCAGCAGGGGTCACCAGAGATTGGAGGAGCTGAACAAGGCCATTGACTTACTGGAACAGGCTGCTGCAGCTGGATTCACCAAGGTAAAAATCATGACAGAAACTTCAACACACTTCCATCATGAAATACCTCTGCAACTGTAGTGCAAGTTAATTCAAACACTGTAACACAGTTCTACATCACTGATGATGGGCTTTACCGGTGATATTCAAATGTTCTTTTTTTTAGACATTTAAGACCTTCAAAAAAATTCAATTCTAGACCTGTTTTACAGAAGGTGTAACTAATGACATCAAATATATTACATGTCATGGTACTGTTCATACTGTCACGGTTCAGTGGGATACATGACTTGGCATTAAGAGCGAGGGAAAACTGAACTGATGTTGGAGCATCAAAATTCAGCTTTGTACTAATTCTTTTTCATTAAGTTTTTGAAAGTTAACTAAGAAGACGTCCTTAACTAAAGAGCCTCATGGCTAAAAAACAGAGAGCCAAGATTATTTCCCTTTACTGGTTAACTTATAGAAAGTCTGAAGCAGTCATTAAAAATGCAAATGTATTAATTTATCAAGGAATCTTTCCAACTGTAGTTAACTGGGAGTTAATAGCCATGCTGGGCTGTTGTGGATGTGTGAAGATCAATGCACTCATCAGAAGCTGGTTTTTGTTTTACTCAGAACTATATAAACTCCCTTTTTCTCCCCCTCTCCAGGCTCAGGTTTGCCTGGCCTCGGTTTACGCTCAGGAGCCTGTAAGAGACGGTCGCAAGTCTGCACAGTACCTGAAGATGGCAGCAGACAGCGGAGTGAGTGCCTTTCTAGATGCTTCTAGGGTTTTATTTACAGCTTCTTTGCTTTCCTTTCACCTCCCCTCCCAGTGTAACATCTCAGACACTCTGCATTAGGAAACAGAGGATCCCTGGCCACCATCCATACTTACTTTCATTGATTTTAATAGTGAATCTTGTGTTTTCTGCCCATATTATCATATTTTAAGTTCATGGTGTCAATTTGGTATTAATGACATTAAATTACATCCAGGTTCATGTTCTCATATTTTCAAAATAGTATTTTTATAGCCACAATTTCAAAAACTTCTGTTTATGTGTGCAGGACCACAGTGCCCTGCTGTTCCTGGGTCAGTGTTATGAGAGCGGCTTTGGGGTGCAGCAGAATATGAGGACAGCGCTTGAATACTACAAACAAGCAGCACGATTAGGCAACAAGCAGGCTAAAAGCTTACTGACGCCTCCTACTGACACGCACAGTAAGGGTAGGCACACATGCTCCGTTGGAGAGACGCACATTTGTGTTAGTCATTGCATTTTGGTTCATTTGTTAAAGATGACACTGCATGTGATGAGCTTTTAATGAGCCAAGACAGCAGTGATCATATCTGTGGCAATGAGTGATTTATTTCTCTTCTGTGTCTCTCTCCTCTTCAGCAGAAGATGCAGCGTTGCGCTCCATCCGTTCAGCTCCATGTTTCTCTGTAGCCAACCATCCAGTCCAGCAGCCCAACTCATCTCTGGCCAGTCGTGTCCAACCCTCCAACTGCCAACATGTCGCACCTCCTGTTTTGCCTCACTCCTGGAGCACTGGGAGCCTGTGTCCCCCCTTAGCACTTTCCTCCCACCCTCTACACCTCCACCACAATAGGAGTGAGGGAGGAGCCTGCCAGTGGACTGTAGGGATTGGATAGTTCTCTCCTGAGCCAGAACAGGTCAAACAGGAATGTATTTTGACGGTGAATGTGAAATCCCCAGATAACTGAGGTCAAAGATGTGTACATTATGTGAAGCCTGGATCAGAATAGATTTTTTACTCGGTGTGTCTGTGAGTTTAAACATGTGGATATGTTGAAGAGTTTTTATAAGTCTAAAGATAAAAAGTCAGAATTGTATTTCTAGAGGGTCATTCTTAAGCTTTCCTGTTTGTTTTTATACACTACATTGTTTCCTCCTGTTCTCTCACCTACTAAGTAGGGATTACTGACATAAAGTAGAAGGTGTCTAATAATTTTGTCCCCTGCATTATGTTTTTTTCACTTCTTGAACTGCCAATTTGCAACGTACCTGACATAACTAACCCATATCATATAGTTATAAAGTTGTCAAATACTTAAGTGCTGTAGAGCAGCTTCAGAGGAGAAATGATTTGTGAAAGTCATGCCTTTATTTTATAGCTACCAAAGAGAATTATGTTGCACTATGAGGAGGATGTTTTACTGTTTAACGCTCATGCTAAGGAAACAATAAAAAGAATGATTCTTCAATTGGATTCAATGGCCTTCTGGTTAATTGATTATCACAATACAATCTACTGAAGTTTAATAACAGTGTTTAAAGGAGAAATGTGTTGTTATAGCATTAACTTTAACTTAACTTGATTTGTATTAACTGTACAGAAGTATATTTACAGATGATAGCATAACTAGTTGTAGGAGCATTTGGAGCCAATCTTTGTTCAAAGTTTATATTCATTAACAGTCTGTGCACCTGATAGACAGACTTGCATTTTACACCATTCATATTTTTTAAGACCGTTGGATGACGTAAGGCTCGATGATGTGTGATTTCATTACCTGTGTTGGGAAATAACACCGGTAGATTTATTGTGGTTGCGTCTCCTCGCGCTCAGCGTCCTGCGTCCTCGGCTCTGATTGGTCGGCTGGGTGAGGTCTCCACAGCGCCGCGCCGCTCCGGGATCCTCTGGCGCAGAGAGAAAGCAGAACTTGGCCGCCAGCGAGCGCTGAGCCGGGCTGGGAGGTTTAGATGATGTGATGTGATCCAATACGGGCGGCCGGCTGCAGCTACGGGCGGACTGGCACTTAAAAGGGCGCTGTCGACGTGGGCCCTGCTTTTTTTTACTCTGCCTGTGTGTGTGCGAGAGTGTGTGTGTGTCGTCGTGGGAGCGGAGGCGCAGGAGCCCAGAGGCTGACCGAAGCGGTGAGTGGATGTAAATAGATGCCCTCGTTGGGATGCGCTCCCCTCCCAGTGCGGCGCTGATAATGGGGCTGGATGCTGAAGATATACTGCGTCTCACACATCGACAGCTTTCCTTCCGCAGTACTAGCAACTCCACCTCAGTGTCCTCGTCGATATGCTACATTTAAAGATGGTCGGATGCTATTTTAGACATTTTAGTGAGGGAGTTGTATTGAAGTGGCAGCAAGAAACGAGGGGCTAGGATACTCCACCCATGACATCATCGACTTTTTCAAGTTCATTTTCTCCCCCTGCTTGTGCTTTCATCTGTTGCATTTCCTTTCTGAAGCAGTGGGTGCAGCTCAGAGTTGGGGGAAAGGGGCCTAGACACAGGGAGGAAGTTGATAATTGATGGTTTTATGAGAGGCCAATATCTCGGGAAATATTTAGAATTTATTAGATTATGAATCTCTAAAGTAATTTTTATTGATTTGAAGATTTTTGACATTTCTCTTTATGTTGACCCTAGGGTGAGCAGACAGTATAAACAAATAGAGCAGATAAGGATCCTGTTTTTGACATCTTGCACCAGAAATATATAGGAAACCATATAGTTTGCTTCAACAGTAGACTACTCCTACAAATAGCAGAGACAGCAATAAAAAAAAGATCATTTAAATTAGACATGATCAATTCATAGTATATATCTTCCAGCTGCCTTGTGACCAGCTGCTATACCCCATGCATTTTATGAATGACCTCTGCTGTTGGAGAGCACAACAGATTTATTGAGGACAAACAGTTTAACGACCTCTGTGTGATGACTGTGCCCTCACTGTCTTGCAAACTGCTGTGTCATTCTACCCGCTTTCTCTGTAACCAGCCTTTCTCGTCCCACCTCCCCGGTCTACTTGCAGGCCCACCATGTCTAACTACTGGATATCTGGCTGCACTGTAAGGGGGGAGGAAAGTAATTCAGAAATCATTGAACATTTTGAGAAAGAACAGCAGAGCTAAAATTCGTTTTGCATGTTTCTCCTTTTGAGTTTCGGGAGTTGTATCAGGATGTGTGATTTGTCCTCTGAGTCATGCTTCTTATTTGCTCTGATTTTCTGCTTCATTGGCTCTAGGCGCAATTTCCTGCTGTCTGGTAGAAAGCTTGTATCTCCTGGTTTTCACTTTGGTATCAATTCATATTGACTTTATCCTATTTAGAGAGGTTGCAGAAAATTGATTTGTGCCGATGGATAACCAAGTAATTCAATATTCGGCATAAAAATTGTACAAGGTATATAGGATACATGTGATATGTGCTGCTTATTGAGAGAAGCAAATGGTGCGGAGTGGTTCTGTGCAGGTTGTATATACCTGTTGACAGTGTTTGGTGTGTGAGTCACAGGCCTGGAGTGTAAGTGCAGTTTCAGCACTAACAGGTTGTTGTGGTTGTCCGGCTTATTGACAAAAGGACAACAAGGCAGTCACCCAGAGGGGAGAGAGAGGAGGGGATGGATAGGGGACCTGCATGAACAAAGTGCACTGCCAAGTGATTTTCATTTTCTCCAAAATCCTGCCCCTGTCTTTTCCCAAGATCTTGTCGTGCTTTCAGATCTGCTGCGTTTGTATTTTCCGTGTTTCTGAGAAAAGGCACTGGTGATGACTGCAGCATTGTTTGAGATTTGTGTTTATGATCTGTTGACAGGATATTCATACATTACGCTGTCACGGATCTGTGTTCACCAGCTTCTTTTCTTCCAGGATTCAGAAACAGAGGGGAAAGTGATTCTGTCCAGTCATGTGCACTTTCTTTGTTTCCATCCGTCCATCTGTTTTCAGCATCACATGACTGATCCACCCAGAGATAAAAGAGACATGGCTAACCATTAGGCAAGATCTGGCTGCTGTCTTACTGCTTCGCTCTGCTTTGAATTTCAGTACTGGATGAATACCTCAGGGGTCTGACTCACCCCCAACATAATGCAAATGCTAATGCAATCCATCCTAATGACTTTGATGCTGTTTTTTTTTTTTTAACACAACCACAGTGACACCTTTTGTGTAAAAGCAAGTGAGACTGGGAAGTATTTGCGCCTTGATTTAACAGTAAAAGCGTCTGCGAGAGCAGATAGCAAGATATTTAATTAGCTTAATGTTCAGTTGTAACATCAGAGAAATATGAGCAGAGCAGTACAGTACAGAATGTCTCAGCTTGATGATGTCACCCATCGATGATGATGTCATACACACAGAGAGACAAAGAGGAAATCATCAAGAGAGTTTGATCAAGACTAAAAACATTTTTTATAACATTTCTTAGCATTTTTGTAGTCTAGATTCAGAACAACATAAGCAGATAGGCAAGGGATACAAATCTTAGAGACAAGTAGGCATTAGAAAAGGTTATCAACCCAGAGGAACATGTTGTTCTCTGACTGAATTGGGTTAAAGAGAGGGAAGGCTTAATTCTCTATCTTTCTAAAACCCTATGAAACCCTCTATGTTTCCCTTAAACATATTTCAGCTTTAGTGCTCTAAACCACATTTTTAAGGCTATGTAAAATTTCTAAGAGATTTGTAATGTCATTTTTAATTTTGTGACAAATTTACTGTTACAGAGTAACAGATAAAGCAACCAGGCAATTTAGATAATATTAGCTTAAGGCAGATACTCTTCATTAGTATCTTTATTTACATCTGCAAATTAGTAATATAAAATTGTGATACAGATGTGCACAGATGACGTTTCTCCAATAAATGTATCTACTGTGGGACTTGTTCCAATTTGCAGAACCTTTAACATAAATCTCATGTCATGTTTATACGTAATACTTATGAGTGTGTTTCTTTTCCTTTCAGCTTCATCACAGCAGAGTATTTTCAGTCAGTCATGACGTCAGTACAAACTCCTCCTCTCTCCCGCTCTGGCTCAACTCCCTCTAACGTGGGTCTGGCCAATCGCAGTGGCTCCTCTGCTACCCCTCCAACCTCCCTCAGCCTTCGCTCGTCATACAACCAGCTGCTTGGGCGTGATGTCATCAAGGAATCCATGGAAACAGGAAGTTCAGCCACCTTGCCAAAGAGCCGTCAGAGGTATGCGATGACCAGCGTGCGGAGCGTCATGGGGATCAGTGACAACCTCTCTAAAAACCAGCCTGTGACCCGAGGGCGGGGTCTCCCCACCAAGTCCTCTTCTAGTTCCGCCCTCTACACTTCTTCTTCGTCATCCTCGCTGTTTAACACAACAAACCCCAAACTGGCCAAGAATGGAGCCAACATGCAAAGACGAGCTGAGAGCCAGCAGCTGGAGCTGAGCAGGGCCAACACAGAGGGCAAGATCCACAATGATGTCATCAATAACCCTGGCTCTGATTGGCTAGACAACTCACAGTTGCCACCATTCAGAAGAAGGACCAAGAGCTTCCTGGGGTACCATGAAAAGGGCTGGGATCTGGACCTGAGCTGGGGGAAGAAGGAGCAGAAGGAGGAGAAGAAGCAGCAGCCCTCCCCTGAGAAGGAGCAGGCCAGCCCTGACAAAGACAAGGAGATACAGAAGGAGGAGGAGTCCAGCATCAAGCAGACCTGTGAGGAGGAAAAGGAGGAGGTGGAGCCTGTGGTGGAGGAGGAGGAAGAAGAAGAAGATGACCCAACACCAACTCCAAGACAGCCCCTACTACCAGTGGTGGTGGAAGCCCCTCTTTCCTCCACCTCCACTCCCTCCTCCTCAAACAGCCCAGAGTGGATCCCAGACAACCAAAACCAGGCTCCAGTCAAGGTCAAAGAGGAGCTCTGTGTCCCCGTACAGGCAAGTCCCCACAGTCCTGCAAAGCCCCCTCGCAGCTCTCAGCCAAGGGTGATCAAGGTGGAGCTTCACCCAAACAATGAGAACCAGTTCTTGCAGCAGTACCCGCCTTCTTCTCCCAAACAAGCTCGAGCTGCAGAGAGGAGCACCCCGACCAGGAACCGGGAACCTCCTGCTCTGCCAGATCCTATACCTGAGACCGGGCTTCCTAAGGTGGGCTTAAGAATGGACCTGACTCCTGAAACTCCTTCAGAGGATGAAGACTCCAGCTGGACCACCCTGTCACAGGAGACGCCCTCTCCTCAAACTCCGAAGGAAACAGGTTTGTATTCTTTTTTCAAGTACACCCTAACAATGTCACTCTCTGCTACACCCTTTGTTGTCTCTCTCTTTCAATTTCCTCCTTCTTCTTGCCTAAGGCGGTCTTATCAGAAAATATATCTGAAAGCCTCTTCTTAAGCAAGCAAGTTTCTCCAGCAATACTGTTGTAACCTTTAAGGCCCCTGTGAGACACCTTATGGCGCATAGAGTGAATTGGATGGAAAGAGGGAGAGTATACTGCAGAGAGAAGGGTATGAAAAAGAGAGAGAAAGAGAAAGCAGAGCTGGTAAGCTGTGATTGTCAAGAAAGTATGACAAAGCAATATTCAGGGAATGAGGGTATGTAGAGAAATATAAGGAGGCAAACAGGGAAATAGCTGAGGAGTTTTAATGTTGATAAATCTCTTATGAAAATGTTTTATTCATCTTTTATTGAGTCCATTTTGACTTTTGTGATGATCTGTTGGTTTGGTAACCTCAGCATCACTAACAAAAACAGGCTGGGAAATATTGTTAAACTTTGCCGAAAGATTGTTGGCGTTGACTTGAATGATCTTGGCAGTATTTTTCAAGTAAGAGCCACTCAAAAGGCAAAAGCCATCTTGGAAGACCCTCAGCACCCCCTGCATGCAGAGTTCAGACTTCTGCCGACAGGGAGGAGGTTCACTTATGTTAGGAGGTCGAAATCTAACAGATACCTGAGGTCGTTTGTCCCTTCAGCTGTTGGGTTTTTAAATAAGCTGTAGGCATTGTTGCCTGTACACTTTTTACGATGTACTGTTGGTCTATGTGTCTCTTGTCTCACTCACGTCCATCATGATGATTTCCATGGTAGTTATGTTTTATATGTATTTATGTCATTGTGCTGTTTTTATGGATGTATTGCTTGTATGGACCTCTGCTGCAAACCAAATTGCCCCTAGGGGACAATAAAGATTTTCCAAAATCAAAATCCAGGGGAGAGAGGAAGGGAGGATCCTGCTGTCCTAGAGGGTATGAGCCCTGGCGTTGCTATGACAACTGACACTAAGTAAGGACAGGCTGACCATCTCTGAAATGTACCCTTGCCATACCAGTATGTGTGTGTAGGCTCCTCATCATGATATGTGTTTCGTCTGACTGTATCGTCATGTATGTGTTTGGGTGATATACACTCATAAACAATATGTGTTTGTGTATCACTGTCACCCTGCAGCAGATGTTTGGTCTGAGGGGGATCTTCCCCCAGGATGGCGGGAGATCTCAGACTCATCAGAGGTCTATTTCTGGCACATCCCCACTGGCACCACACAGTACCACCGACCTGATGCTGCACACACCAGTGCCAACGCTGATGCAGACACAGAGCTAGACCCACAACAGGAAACACAGGACGCCCTTAAGCCCCCCAACGAGGTGAGAGGACCCACAGACCCCAAACACACACCTCTTGGTCAATTATAAGCCTGTTTTACTTTTTGTTAACAAAGCTACAAACTCTGGTACAACAAATATTGCTTTTTATTTAAAGACGGTTATATGTCCCCTGAGAGAATACTGGAAAACAGCATTTTATTTTGATGAATACCAATTAGAAATGTCTTTCTTTCTAAACCATAGCATGATGTCACATCTTTTGTTTCACTCATTCCTCTTTCTCTCTTTTCTCTCTCCCACAGCGCCCCAGCAGTCTGATATCTGACAGCTCAGTGGAGCCGGTCCCCTCGCCCTCTGGATCCTCCCCCTCCTCCTCCGCTTCCACCCCCTCCGATGATGTCACCTCTTCTGGACCAAATCTCAACATCACCACCTGCACAGCCAACGTGAGCCACGGGGCCCTTCTCAAACCGCTCCCTCCACACTCTGCCTGACGTCACGCCCAAAGCTGATTGAAGTAACCTAGTTAAAGTTGAGGGGTGGTTATTCTAGCAGCAAGCTTTGGGATGAACTCCCTTCACACCCATGGAAACAGGAACTTAATATAACAATAATTTTACATCACTCAAATAATAGTATTCCACATAAATTACACTGGGCAGACTCATGAAAATGACTCCACAATATGGGATAAAAACCTACATATTTGGTGGCATTTATTTTTATTGTTTCAACCTGATGTTTATAAGATGATTAGTTTTTCTAATTTTTGTAGTCCTTGTAAACATAAAAACACATGCAGTATAATAAAGACACGTACAGTTTTCAAGACTTAGAAACTTTTTATATATTTACATGTGTACGATACTACTATTCTCAGCTCATTCAAAAGTGTTTACGTTTTTGCGGGTGATAACACTGAACTTTGATGAAGCCTATGGAGAAGCTTCCATGACGAGCAATGAAAGGTGTAACACCTGTACAGTAAGCCAGCATTGGTGTAGACTCGCTGTGTGAGGTTTTAACAACACACTCTCCTTCCACACTTAGAGGTTTTAGACGACACTTAATGTGGCGGACGCAGCGTGAGCGTGCAAACGGAGTGGAAGTGTGTAGGGAGAGGGTATAGGGAGTGGTTTGAGAAGGCCCACATAGTGATATTTATTTTGGTTATTTTCTCATTAATCAGCCTGTGTCCGTTATTTTGTATGAACTGGAATAGCTCAATAGTGCTTTCAATTTCAAGTTAAAGGTAAGCAACTGCTGTATTGTATATGTCATAGTTATTGGCAAATCCAGGACCATAGAACACATGCTACATGGCCCTCCAATTACAAAAGCATGATTGGAAGGAATCATACTGTATACTGCATAGAGGGAAATAGGGTCTCCTTAACAATTAATGTGCACATGCATTTCTGTCTTTATTTTTAAAGCTTGATGGTGTTATAGATACATCTGCACTATCACTGCAGCTTTATTACATTGACAGGAGCACATGGTAACCTCTGTTTAGGTCACACTGAAGTGCTTATTTAACAAAGTTACCACATAGAAACTCTGATTAGTGGAAAAACACAAACATTTTGATCCCCCCCTTTTTATTAATACTTTAATGTCTGCCGCTATTGTAAGTCTGTCTGTTTCCCTCCAGGACCTGAAGGACTATCCAGTCTACCCTGATCCCAGTCTGAAGGCGTTTGAAGGGGCCACACTCCGCTATGCTTCTCTTAAACTCAAGTAATACTGATTGTTCTGAGTTTATCCACTAGATTTGTCCAGTGACATCATGATGTGTGTTGTGTTTCCTAGTTGTAAAATATGACACCACTTTGATTGTTTGTGATGTCTGATGTTTCTCTGCAGCCCCCCGGCGCAGCTGGAGACTGTGGACCTCAATAACACCCTCTCCGATTCAGAGGAAATGGTAAGATCATAAAAACCACATCATGATTATTTAAGAACCAGAGCTGCAATGTTACTAAACAAATCTACTCAAGTACTATTTCATGTAATTTTTAACATCTACTGTATTTTAGTGCATTTAAATGACAGATCTGGTAACTTTTCCCACCCCAATGTGTCTGAATTGATGACTTTGAATCTTATTTCTATGAACACCTTTTCCCGGTAACACTTACCTATTCACACACTTGTGGTATTCAGTTGAATAATACAACACCAATAAATCAATGTATGGCAACATTTGAAGAGCACATATTCCCGGTTATTCAGTTTGACCTCATTTGCTGAACAAAATGTTATTATAGAGAATCTTGTGTTTGTTAAGGAAGGCAAGTCATCAGGTTTTGTTTGCATGATGTAATGAATGGTCTCACTGGCATCCTTTCCTCTTTTTGTTTGTTGCACTGCCACTTAGTGGTTACTTTGTGAACTGAGCCATAGTGAATGTTTTTACATCCAGACTAGGATTTAGCTGAAAGAACAGCACACATGAAATACATGTGGCATGTTCACGGTATAGGACAGACTAAGGAATATGCTGAGGAGAGGCAGCTTAGGTTTAAAATGAGATGGAAAGTAATCTTTTCTCAGATGTGTCTCTACCTGGATCACAGCCAAATGGATGCTGACTGGAAGTTTTCTGTTCAATATTTTTAGTACTCATGGACAGTAAACAATTTCACAGTCATTGCAATGGACCTATTAATACAGCTTTTAAATTCCTTGTGAGTTGCATTCTCACCTCTTTCCAGTAAGAAGATGTCAACTAAAGCCAAATGTTGCATTGTATAATAGATTCAAAAAACAAGGAGATCTACATATTTTAACTTGTTCAATCCGGATTTTTATTTTATTTTTTCAAAAATGAGTCTTCTACTGCTTTACTTATTCAGATTCAAGTGAAATAATTGGTGGAGTGTACCTCAGGGGATCCAGAAACACAGGGGAGGAGTGTACCATTCAGATATGATCTCAGGCGTGTGTGAAAGTTTAATGAGTAAAAACTGAGAGAAAAAAACACGTTAAGGAAAGAGAGAGACAGTGTGGGATTGTGTGTCTTTCTTTGTGTGTATGTGTGTATGTGTGTGCTTGCAGTCACACACACACACACACACACACACACACACACACACACACACAGTCATATTTCATTTGCTGTCCTCCACAATCAAACCTCTCTCAGTTATTGTTGTGATGGCTGCCGTGAGTTGGTACAGTAGCTGTCACTGCATACTGTACTCTACTTTAAGAGTGTGTGTGACTCTCACAGTGTGTTTGAATGTAAGCATGTGCAGGTTCTTATACTAATGTTTAGCTTTAAGCAGAATAGAAGTTATGTTAATGGATGGATTGTTTTGAGGTTTAATGGAACATTCCGATGTATTCTAACCTTGACCTTATTTTTGTACATTTAGTCATGCTGTCTTTCAGTGATATTCAGAAACCAAAAAGTCACAAGTTTGAGATAGAACTTCAACATTTGAATATCTAAAACCAACTGGGCCTGTGGTATAAAGTGTGTTGAGTAAATGTACTTATTTTATTCTGAATGCCAGTAAACTGTTTGCAAAGGCTTGTGTGTGTTTTTTTTGCAGTGACTCAATAAAAAGAAACAACTAACCATGAACACAACTTATGAAACTATACCTCATTATCTCCTCCATGAACGTGATTTCTGTCTGACTCATGTTGGATATATTTCCTTTACTATAGGGTTGTGTAACAATGAAGACAACAACTCCCATGACCCCATGCTACTTCACAACATCATCACACTACTTCTTTTTGTTAATGCTTGCTGCAGAAATAACATTACCTGCTTTAAGATATTGATATCTTGGATTGTTTTTTTGTAATATGGTCATCTTTATATACCATAAATATTTCTTAAGTATTTTTATAACAAAGTTGCTTTAAGATATTCTGTCTAAACTCTTGCTTGTCTTTAAACCGCCCTCGTCTTATCGTCTGACCAGCTTTGTCTCTTCCCTGTGACACCTAATCGAAATGTTACTATAACAGTCACAATGATTGTCAAAACCACTAAAACAAGGCCTTATTTTATAAGATAAAGCTGAATTATTCTGAAATATAAAAAAAAAAGTCAAGAGGACATTGTGAATCCTTTCAAGTTTAATAAAGCTAATGTGTGCTGTGTTGCTTCCAGTCATTCCCTGTGCGCTCTCTGGGCTGGGTGGAGATGGCAGAACAAGACCTGTGTGAGGGGAGGAGCAGTGTGGCTGTCCACCACTGCATCAGACAGCTGTCTTACTGCAGGAGGGACATAAGAGACTCAGCCGGGGTCTGGGGAGAGGTCAGTCACATGTTTATTTAAGAATATATTTTATGTGAATAAAATCATTTTTTTCTGACACTTTTAGACAGAAGTGAAACTATTAAAAACTATCCATTATGTAACGCAAAGCAAATATTGGAAAAAGTCTGAAAACAAGATACAACAGCAAATATATGTTTTTTTCTGTCTTACCTGTGTGGTCAATGGTCTTGCAACCCCTTCATGGGTCCTCCTGACCCTCCACATTTTTGGGTTGTTGTTTTTTGCCTTTTGCTTTTATTTGTAGGACAGCTGAGTACAGGAAATGTGGGGAGGAGAGAAAGAGGGGTAGGCATGCACCAAATGGTTGAAACTGTGAGATGAATCTACAAACAATATCTTCAGGACTATAGCCTCTTCATATGGGGCGCCTCTACAGACTGAGTTAATCCAGCATCCCCCCTTGTCGTTTTGAGCACAAATGAAAGCATATTCTGGTCTGTGGTCTTACAGGGTAAAGGGATGCTGTTAGTGCTTCAGGACCGCATGCTGACCCTGGTTGACCCCGATGATCGCAGCCTGCTTCACTCCCAGCCAATTAGTAGCATCCGTGTCTGGGGCGTTGGCCGAGACCACGACAGGTAGGGGAAATTGTTTTTACTGCAAAAGGATCATTCTTGGCTGATTCCACCTTCTAAGCTATTCCACGTTTTCTTCTTGAACTTGAACTATTAAAATTCACACAAAGAAGAAAACAGACCAACAACATGCATGCACAAAGTAAGCCTCCAAACACTCAGCACATTAAAAACTATATACTGCATGTGTTGTATATTTTTGTGGCTGTAAAAAGCTGATTCAGGAGATTTCACTAATCATCACAGAATGGAATCAGCCTCATTATTATTCAATGCCAATTTGCACAAACTGCATTAAAACCACCATAATTATGCTCATTGCTGCATGTTTTCATTGCAGACTGAGGACCTTTGGGGACTTCAGTCATTTGGCAATGTCCCGTGGTCTTAACCTTTCACTATTGAGCTGACATTGTGCTGAGGCTAGCACAGCTGTTTATGGGGGTGGGGGGTGGCTGCAGCCTAAACCCTTATTCATATGGGCCCCAAACGGTTTCCATTAAGCCATTATTCCATTTAACCACTTCAAACACAAAGCCAAAACACATCTGGAAACATTAGTGCTGATATAAAACATACATGCATAAGTTTAATATGTATGAGATATGCAGGCCTTTTTGTACCTATAGTGGTTTACATGCACACACCATCCTGACATCATAGCATAAGTCTGTGAAAATCCCTCCTCAGTGCTAAATGTTAAACCTCTAAGAGCTCGGAGACTCTGGGAGATCCACTTTGGAGATTTGTGTCACATAAATGAAAGGAGTGCTGGAGGTTTGCAGTCCAGGAAGCTGTCTGGTCCTGACATGTGTAATCAGCTGTTAAGGCATTGGGTGAAAATGGAGTTTAAAATAACTTCTGTGAAAATGGCTTGGTCTCACTTCACCCGCGGTGTCTTGCTACCTTTTTTTCTTATTCCTCTCATGTTTATCTCAGTGTCTTTCTCCATATATCTTATATCATTTTGTCTTCTAAGTGCTGCTATAGTCTCTATCATACACTGAGGTACGCTTTGGGATGCACTCCTCTTTTCTCCCTCTTGTCTTTCTCCCTTTTTCTTCTCTTTAACAGCAACACTGACACAATGTGTGAGTGTGAGAGATAGATAAAAAGAGGGAAAGAAAGAAAGAGACTCCCTCCACCCTCTCCCGTCTCAGAGGATTGAGAAACTTTTCAGTGTGTGTGTCTCTCAGCGATAATGGATAAAGCGTGTAGTGGAGAGGAGAGGGGAGGGTTAGCCCAGGCTGGCTCTCCCTCTTATCCTTTTTCTTCTCTCTCTCTCTCTCTCTCTCTCTCTCTCTCTCTCTCTCTCTCTCTCTCTCTCTCTCTCTCTCTCCTACAGTGTTACAGCTTCTGCTCTTCTCATCCTCTCCTCACAGCTGCACTTTAATATCTGCAGTTTAAAGTCCGCAGCCATGTTTTCACATTACTTCGGGTGTACTGTTATTATATCGTGTGTCCTAGAAGATATTTGATGCTCTGAGACCACTACGCACTTTCCATTTATGCAGCTAACCGTTTTATTGTATCCCACATCTGAGGAGGGATAATCTTTGTGTGTGTGTGTGTGTGTTCGATACCCAAATGTTTTGACAGTGGTTGAAGTACCGTAGTCATACCTCTAGAGTGCACTATAATCAAAGTCTGTGCATTAAGCTGATATAGTGAAACTTTGAACACTAGAGTAAGTGAATACCTTTGCCCATCTGTGGAGCTGTTTTTCATGTTTTGGCAAATTCATACAGAATTGAGACAACAGTGAATCAACTTAAAAATGTTTATTTGCACAAAGTTAGGTAACAAATTATTTAAGACTCATAGCTAAAGAAAGGTGGCATCATTTCATTTCTCATCGGGTCATCTCTGTCATTAATGTTCTTTATAAGAAGTGTAGATAAAAAACATAATCTCAATAATATCTGCCTTTCCAGATGCTTTATTAGTCTTCTATCAAAGAAGAAAAGATATCTAATATATCTTAATTATCGACTTTTAGTAATGTGTGTTTAGTGACAAATAAGGTGGACACATTAACCTCAGAAAGCTTAGGGAAAAAACATAAGGAGGCAATCATTAAATTATAGGTATAATCTGTCTGCCGTCTAATGTGTGGGCGTGTTGATCAGTCTATGTAGGCACAAGGCTCATTGTGTTTCAGTGAATTAAAGTTGAATAGCCTGTGATAATTATTCCTCTCTGTATTATTTGATATAAGTGGTCTTTGTGTGAGTGGGCTGTTGCATTTAATTACTTGAATCCGTATGCAGGCACAGCAGATGTTGCTTCTTGTTGGCCGTTTGTTGTCTGTTGCTCTGCAGAGGTGTCTATGCATTTTTACTTAAGAAAATTAAGAACATATTTAAATAACCTCTAAAGAAAGAGGGGGTTTGGCTTTGAAGGTTAATACTTCAACACTGTCCCCTTCAGGGATGAACTGAAACATCTGGACTTTTCACCACTGAATGGGAACATATCCCTGGAGCCAGGTTCATGAATCTTGTAGAAAAGTGGAGTTGAGTTGATACTTCTTCAGTTTGAATAGTGTATCACTGGCTTGTGAAACACAGAAGCTGTGTGCTGACATGTAACTGATGACTTTCCTTAACAATGTGTCAAAGTGACAGAGTTTAAAGTTAGACAGGTAATGATTGTCTGAAGCTGGTAGATTGATTGTCAGAAAGACAATCCAAATTATTTATGATGAAAATGTAACAGGAAAGAGAAAGATTTTTTTAAATGAACACAAAATTTAAACCAGTGAGTTAAAGATGGGACATTTTAGCATGCTTGCTTGCATGGAGGATATCGACTGGGATTAGCAAAGCTCCCTTGGCTCTCTCCATCCATCTCTCTTTCGGTCTCCTGTCTCTTTCTCTCTCCATCTATCTGAGGAATATTCCCCTTTCGTCCTGCATGTTCTCTCTCTCCCTCAGCTTGATTCAATATGAATGAGTCCCCATGTCTCTTAAGCGGAGCGGGACAAGGAAGGGGGGTGGGGGGTGATTCTGCTCCTGGATGAAGTCATAAGGCTAAATCTGGAACACTCAGCAAGTCTGCAATGTGCACACCTGTATGTGCACGATTGCATGTGTATGTGTGTCTGCACGTGGGCTTAAATTGATGAAGTCATAGGTCTAAATCTGGAGCACTCTATTTGTGTGTGTGCGTGTTTGAGTGTGTGTGTGTGTGATGCTGAATGAATGGGTGTGCCTGTGTCTTCCCCCTCTTCTCCATCCCCGCTTTACCGGCTGTAACGCTCTTGTGCTATTTCTACTCTTTGTCTCTAGCGCTCTTTCTGCATCTCTTTCGTGCCATTGGCTGCACAGCTTTGCCTCCTCTTCCTTCTTTCTTTGTCCCATCATTAGCCTCTCCTTTTTTCCAGGATTAGAAAGACAAGAGGGAGAGAGACAAAGATAGCTGCAACTGGGGAAGAGGAGAAGAATGCGAAAGAGAAACAGGGAGAGTGTGATGGGGGGGGGACGAGAGAGAGGGAGAGCGGTGAGAGAGGAAGAGGCAGCACATGCTTCCCTGCTCACTCTGAACTGGACACAGCAAGACTTTGCTCTTCGGACCGTGCGTGAGAAGTAAAGGAAGCCGAGCGGAGAGGAAGATAAGGAGGGAAAGGTGTAGGAGAAGGGAAGAGGAGGAGGAGGAGGAGAAGAAGAGAAGGAGTAAGAAGGGGGAGAAAGAAAAGAGGGAAAGAAGCCCTAGAGGATTAAAAAGAAAAGAAGAAAAGGAAGAAAAAAGGAGGAGAAACAGATTTACCCCCCGGGTATCACAGAGCAGCGGCTGAAGCAATGTCACCGTGGCAGAGGAGCTAACAAGGCAGGGAAGTAGTCGTCTGTATCGGAGCAAGGATGTCTAGCTGTGTGAGTACTTCTATCTCTTATTCACTCACTCCTTTAGATCTCCTGATCCATCCATCCCTCTACATGAGATCATCCATTACTACCAGTCTCTGTGCCCCTCAAAGCCCAACTTTCATTTATAAGCCTGTCCTTAATTTTTCTCTAATTTACTTCTCAGTCTTTGCTAAGTGTTTAACTTCAAGCTTCAAGCTGTGTACTTTCTCTTTCTCTTTTTCTCTCTCTCTCTTTCTCTGTCTCTCTCTCTCTCTCTCTCTCTCTCTCTCTCTCTCTCTCTCTCTCTCTCTCTCTCTCTCTCTCTCTCTCTCTCTCTCTCTCTCTCTCTCTCTCTCTCTCTCTCTCTCTTTAAGGTGTAGGGATGCAACTGGCAACAGCAGGAATGGAAAAAAATAAGAATGAAAGAGGGATGAAGTAAGCAAAGCGGGGGATTGAGAAAGACAGGATTAAAGTGACTGGATGTGCTGCAGGAATTTTCAAAGTGTGTGTGTGATGGCTGTTTGGAGCTGTTTGATATTGCTCTCAGCTTGTGTGTGTATTCTGCAGAGCTGAAATATAACTATTTTTGACGTATCTATCTTTTGCTGCCTTCTCAATTTGTTCAAGTGAGGATTCACACCTAAGTGAAGGTGTTTGTGAGTTTGTGTGTAAGATTAATGCTTCGCTGAACGCATATGTGGCATCCCCCCTCTCCTTGTGTATATACCATAACAAGCTGAGGAGGAGGATGAGGGATGAGCAGGGGAACACTAAGCGAAGAATCAAACGCTGAAGTGAGATGATTTACAACATCATGGGGGAAGTTGCAGCTTGTTTTCTTGTCCTTGGCGTGTGACACTTATTAGGATTGAGACAACACTGGGCGTCTGCCACTGTGACGCACACTGTTTATAGTGTCTTTGTATAGCTCTGATGTCTGTGTGTTTCTCTTGCTATCAAAGGGAGCTTCAGTTAGCTTTTCCCATCAAGGCGAGCACACAAAAAGGCGCAACAAAACGCTGCTACAAACACACATTTCATTCATATTCATTAGTGGGCCCTAGTGGGGCTCTGCTTGCTTATTCCCCACAGCTCTCACTTATTTCCCCACATGTTGACCTTCTGTGGACAGCTGTGGCATGCACAAATGATGGGAGAAAAAAAAGAAGAAGAAATAAAAGGAGAGAGAAGAAGTGAAGGGACACGCAGGCCTCCAGTATCATTAATATTTTAACGCTGAATACACTCAAGCAATCACCTCCTTTTATGTCAATAAAGTGATTTTGTATGTGCATGTTTGGGTGTTTCCATTTATTCTCCAAGTCCTCCTAGTTTAGGCTCAAGTTCTCTGCTCATGTCAACATCTGTGTCACCTTAATTAACATGCACAACCCCCTCTGACGGCCCACAGGGACGCAGCCCGAACACCTCAGCCCACTCGATAGACGCCAAAGTGATTGATTACCTTTTCCTTCCAATTCCTGCTCCGATTTTGAGCCATACACCCAACCTCTTCTCTCTTTCCCCCTGCACAAGTCATCGCTCATCCACGTCAGCCCCTTACATCTACCCGCAATCTATCACTCTCACTTCTACGCACACATACATGCACCTCTTGTAAGGATATGTCCACCCTGCTGCCCAGACAAGCTCGTTCTCTGAAGGGTCATTATGGTAGGAGCTGTGTCCCCTCTCACCCTGAAGCAAAGAGTCATATGTCTCTTTAACACACACACTCATGGAAATACAAATAAAAGCACTCAGGTACACAACAAAATAAAATCAAAAATGCATTTTCACTTTTTTTCCTTTACTTTGCCTCTCTCGTCCACTCTCTCTCTCCTACATTAGCATTGTTAGGCACACCTGCTGTAATCCCTGTCTTCCTGACAGATTACTCCCTCTGTTCCTACTATAGATCCCCTCCCTCCCTCCCTCGCTTGACCAGCCAATAAATCCCACCCCCCCTCCCAGATAAACTCTTGGCTGGTCCTGGCCTCGGCGGGCAGCAATGCAAGGTGATGCTGATGTTCGCTGATTGTACAGGGCTGAGCACAGCAGGACACCTGCTGCTGCTGCCAGGAGTCCGTCAGGCCATTCAGAATAAAGAAGTGGTCTCAGACTGTTGAAGCTGAATATATTTGAATGCTCAACAAGTCTATATCTGCTGGATGGAGGTTTTTGATTATGTTTTCAGTGGAGCAGCCGTTGATGAGCCCAGCTGAATATATGTATTAACCAGTAAATAAATCTCCTTTTAGTTATTTAAAATCAATATCAGACTTTATTCTAATGATTTATATAGACAGAGTGACAGAGTGAGGTTTCATTTATCATGTCATGAATATGATTCAATATATTTCTAGAGCTCTGGATCAGCCTTTTATTAACATGAAATTGAATTCCCAATACTCTGCCCTGATTGGCTGAAAATACCAACCTCTCTCATTCAGATGTAATTAACTTGATGATTGGAAGCTTTGGTTGAAGCATGTCTATAGATGAAGGGCACGTATCAGTTATAGGTGTAAGGTCTGTTAGAAGAACAGGATCAAGTGTGGTAAAGCCAACACTTAAATCCTATTTATTCAACACGAATATTTCAAGCTTCTGAAAGGAACTTTTGGTCAGTGTTGATTTTTGTAACCCCACTGGACATTAACGTGTTTCATCTGAAGATCTTGTCCTGTACAAGTGTAAGTAGTGTTTACTTCTGAAGTTATCTCATCCTGTTTTTTGAAGCTCCTGTGAGGACTTTTTAGCTGGTTAAGAAACAGACTACATTTAAAACCGATGTTTCTAGATAGAAAACAAAAGCAAACCTGACAATCAGCATCTAAATCAATTGTTTCTGACTAGTTATTTTTGATGCATGTAACTGCTGCCACCTGCCAGGCAGATGTCAGATGAGTCGATGCTATAACAGCCTTTATTTACATTTTACTCCACAAAGATTCTCAATAAGGCATACATTTCATACAGATTATTAATCAGAAAAAAATACTTTTGCACTTAAAGGACAAGTTCACTAAAGAGCTAAGATGTACTGTGTTGTCCACAGGGGGCGCCACAATAGACATAAACCAAAAGTTGCTTGAATGTTTAACTGTCAAACACATCAGTATCAGTCATTAAAAAATGCTTCATAGGAATGGTTAATTTCTTGATGTTCTGGTCATAAATGAGCATCAGTATTTAATTGAGTGTGTTTCATAATCAGTTTTTGTCTTAAAGTGTTAGGCAGGTTGGAGTCATTGTTTTTGTAGAATTATTTACCAAACCAGCAGTAGAGCTTTCCTGAAACTGTAGATTCTTTTTCCAGATGATTTCAGTTATTTTCCATAAAAATAAGGAATTAACACATTAATTATTTCTTTATCACTTAGCCTAGATTCATATCTTTAAATAGCTTATTTTTCTTCGACCAACGGTCCATATCACCAGAATGATCACTGTATCACATAAAAACAAAGAAATGGCTTGTGCAAGTGTTTTTTTCTTCTTGCAGTCCTTATCTTAAAAAACATTTAAAACTAACTTTCTGTCAATCAACCAATCAGTTCATTGACTTATCATTCTGCTCTAGTCAGAGAAAATACAGTTTATAAAGTTTAGTTGAAGTGAATATAGTGAATATATGGTGTAAATAGAATTAGAGAAGGCTGCTAATTACTGAGAGCCTGGAACATAATGATTCATAGCACATGCAGCTAATTAGGTTACATGCATATGATATGATCCCAATGAGCAGTGCTGTGCATAACTCTACACTAACTCTTACCAAATCCCTGCACTCTCCCACACACTCTTTCTGGAAACACACGTCCTGCCCCAATATCTCTCTCTGTCTCTTTCTTTTTCTCTCTCTCTTAAACACACACACACACACACACGTTCACATGTACACATGGACTCCCACACACAAACACACACACATGGATTCTTACACATACATACACACTTACACTCTCACACACACTCTCACACACACACACACACACACCCACACACACACACACACTCCAGTGCAATGTGATGTATAAATGATCAAGAGCAGAGAGAACAGCAGGACATCTTCTTCCCTTTCTCGCCCACCCAGAATCCCTTTTTTCCCCGTCATCCCTTATTCCCCCCCCCCCCACACACACACACACACTTGCTGTCTTTCCATCTTGCCCACCCACCTGCCTATCACTGCTCCTAAATATGTAATGAAATACCACGAGTGTTGACACATGGGTATTGTGTGTGTGTGTGTGTGTGTGTGTGTGTGTGTGTGTGTGTGTGTGTGTGTGTGTGTGTGTGTGTGTGTGTGTGTGTGTGTGTGTGTGTGTGTGTGTGTGTGTGTGTGTGTGTGTGTGTGTGTGTGTGTGTGTGTGTGCATTCCTGCTGCCCCTCCCTCTCTCCAAACGCCTGAAATTGGGTCACAAAGCTGTGGGAACATAAACTGGATTTGGTTGGTTTTTCCCTTTTAGTTAAACACAATTTTCACCATTGACTTTGAGCAACGGTGTGTTTCCTTAGAAAATACACTAAGGTGCTGAGGGTGAATCAAACTGAGGTTTGGCAACATCAACTGTCTGTCAAACATACGAGATGTGCTGTGTTCTGTTTACGCTGTTTAATACACTGCAGACAACAGTTTTATTTTTACTTCTACTTGATTCTTGGCCTACTTCTTTTCTGCCTTGGGCTATATTCCTCTGTCTCTTAGTGTGAATGTGTGTGTGGAGAGATAGCAAGTGTCTGTCATGTGATTCAAAAATGCAAAGCGGGCTTCTTTCTCCTCCTCCTCCTGTTCTGTGCCCTCTGGCCCTGTATGCTCATTTCAGTGCTCATATTGGTGCTGTAAACAAGTTTACGGTGCAGAGAGGTAATTACGCACAGACATTCAAAATTAGACCTAATGGCTGGGGGCCATGACTAATTCACCAGGTCGCAAAGGGGTTTACCTCGCTCTGTTGTCACACAGGCTTTAAGTACTCCAGAGCCAGCGTGGATGGAGGAAGTTTTAGTGGTGTAATGTCTGGTAGAATAAATTCCAAAAACCCTGCTCCATAGACATTTTTAATTGTGCTGCCCTACTATTTAAGGAAACATTTTAATAGTAAGTTAGCACTCAGCTCCTCTAAGATTACAAGCGCGTTAAAACAACAATTTGGGTTGTATGTCTTGATGTATTAATGTTCCTGGTACTAATAAGCAATCTGAGCTGTAATCATTTCTTGTAATTCTTCATTGTGTATTTTTATGATTCACTATGGACTACTTGAAAGAAGCCGACATCGCCTACACATGACCAAAAGTTAATCCAATATACAAGTTGATTTATTAACTCTGGAAACATTGTGTTTAAGTTTGAAGTCATATTCAAAGCAGCATGATGTTTGCTTTGTAAATTAAAATCCTGTTAATAAAAAAAAAGACTTTTTAGCATGTCTACCTTGCAATTGACAAGTTGCTGACAACGCATCCTGTCATTTTGCGTGATTATGTGGCAATGCTTGTCCTCCAACTCATATTAGCTAAAGTCTGGCTCCATCAAAACAAAATGCTGACAGACTAAAGGCCAAACTCAAACTCCATGTATGTGGCAAACCAGTCAACATGTTAGTGGCCCAACATACTTACGGTAATGGTTGGAGCTCAAATAGGTGCCTCTGTTATTTATTGATAATGATGCTTTTTGGGGTAATTCATACTCTGTTGGGATCTGATCCAACATATTGTTAGAAAGATAAGTGACATGGTTTGATGTTAGTTAGAAAACAGAGGAAGAAGATATGCCCGCACACATGCTCAAATGCCACAAAGATTTTATTCCATCAAAACCACAACGTTTCGACCAGAGGTCTTCTTCAGGTGATCATTTTTAAACAATATATGTAGATTTCAACACAAATATGCTGATAGGCACTATGATGGCAGGTGTGGTTAAATATTCTCAATGTCCCAAGGTGAAACACATCTATAGCAAGATATTTTCTCATCTGAATTTCTGTTAAAAAAAAAAGTGTTTCAAATTTGAAATGTATGAGGCTCTGAGGTGCCAAAAAGTGTTTGTATTTGAAGTGACAGGATTTATAATCATAAAAATGTATGTTAAAAAAACATTAAGAAATGTTTCAGAACCAGATTTTGGATCCTTGAATAACGGTAACAGCCTCCAAACCCCAGTAATGGTGAGTCTCTAATTACCATATTGGACATCTAAGCACACTAAAGACAGCTCTGTAAATACCAGAGAGTGGACACTAACATCTCATCAATAGTGGCGCAGTGTAAAACTCAGTCGATATCTGTCAGCAGCTCTGTGCAGGCCGACTAATGGCTCAGTAAAGTGTGCACTTTCTACTTTATTGTTTTTCTTTTATCATCATATTCTACATTCCATTACAATAAACTACAATTAACTTTAATCATGGGCAACATTTTCTGTTTCCTGCAAACACAATTATCAGCCCTCAGGGGTCCAATTTTTAAGAATGGTTTTCTCACAGCAGTGTTTTGTGATGTTTATTGAGTTTGGACAAATGAAAACGAAGAATTTCCCAGCAGAACACGTAGATTACAAAAGACCATCAACGGTTTGGAAATAAAAACTCTGACAGCAGAAATCATTCATTTTTTTAGCACTTAAACTGGGATTTACTACGTCTTTTAATTTTCATGAATAACATTAGAGCTCTTATTGTTTCTCTGTTGACTTTGCATTTGTGCTGGTTGTGTTATTCGACTTAAAGAAATAGTAGAGTGCTTTCCTTTATGGAGGATGAAATTGCATAAGGGTTTCAAATAAACTTTTAAAACAATAAAAGAAAGTTATTTAATGAAGAATATTTTAGAAAGAGAAAGCGGCTAAATATTAAAATACCTGCCAGGTGTTTAGTTATTCCCTTTGCAGTGTGATGAAAGGGCTTTCCTCTATATCACAAAACAGCTGTTGTTTCCTTTTTAGTGTTGAATCTCGCTGTGAAAGTGGATCAGATCAACATCCACTTTGGGCTGAAGCCAAAGTCACAACCCTGTCAGCAGTCGTAGAGTTACCCGTTTAGTTTCAGTCATTAACACATGAACACACACGCGTGCACACGCACGCGCACAAACACGCACACGCACACGCACACACACACACACACACACACACACTGCACACACACACACACACACACACTCTGCACACAGACCTGCCTGTCTTCTCTCTGCTGACAGGAGAGTCACAGGAGCTTCCTCCTCAGACATTTCTAATCAGCATCTGGCTGTGCTATAAGCATATGTAGGAGCATTAGCATAGAGCCCAGCACCACCCAGACACTCTGTAAAGCTGTTTGATAATTGAAGTCTGTGTGAAGTGTGCGTGTGTGTGTGTGCGTGACAGATGGTTGGGGGGAGGACACGAGTCTCTACTGAGTGATACTGAAAGCTACCAAGCGTAGAAAGTACAGCAGAGCGGACTAGGGACGAGTAACATTTGTGTTGTTTTCACTGCCTCTTAAAACTTTCACTGCAGCTTCTCTAGTGTTTTATCACATCGTCTGAGCACCTGAGGATGCACAGTGAGGTAGTTTTCTTCATAGTAGTCCACAACCATTTGAATTTTAATAATACAGTGTTATGAGGGAAACTGAAACTGAGCATAACACGTGCTTGTATCAATGCCGATTACCAATTGTCCTCAATTTCTCGAGCTTTTAAGTTGTTGAAGCAGCGTTGCATTACTTTCGTGTAATGTCAGTTTTATATGTCAGTTGACATTCCCTCTCCATGATGTCTGTGACTCAAATGAAATGCTTTCTTTACAAAATAAACTTTGACAAAATGGAAATCCATTTAGACAAATTGAGGGCAAAAAACGCAGTTTGATTACACACAAAGTCATGTTTGCATGTTTCGATGAGCCACAACTGGTCATTGATAAACATAATATCAAGTAGAGGAAGACTTTAGCTGGAAGTGAGATTTTGCTGCTGTCTTATCTCCAATAAAGACACTTTTGTAAAATAAAAAGCTATAAAGAATTCTTCTGTGTACACTTCTTTTAGTATTTACACTACTCATGTGTTAATACAGATACAAAATATACTTAACAGAATCATGTTTCCCTTTGTGTTTAAATCAATCAAAAAGAAAAAACTGATTTGTGACCCTTGGTTTTGCATGCCCCTTTAGGAAAGTACTATATTACTGTAGTACTGTATTATTTAACATAACAACAAGCTGCATCAAATGTTCAGAATCATATCTCAGATAAGAGGCCAAATTCTTTCTTCGGTCCCAGTTTTCCAACATCTAAGCCAACAATCGATAACCTTAATCATGCAGAAAACCAATGTAAGGGTGGAGAACAAACTCACTTCACAACCAGCCTCAGCCTCAGTGATCTGCAGTGCTTTGCAGTATAGATTTTCTTTTTAAACATTCCTTCTTTTCCCGTTTGCTATCAGCATTTGAAATATGGAAACCTCATTTAGAGATTTGTATTATTATTTAGTGAATGGGACTATAATAGCAGGAAGAGGGGATTCTGAAATGTAACTGAAATCAAGAGTCACATCACAAACTGAAACTATGTTTTTGTATGCAAGGGTGGGATTTTCATTCAGCTGTACATATGCTAATGTTTCTACTATTACTACAGTCTGATGTCAGAGCAGCTCACACTGACAGCGCTGTGCCACTTGCTCAAACCTGGTTCACCACCATACATCTGCAACCATGAACTAATTTAATCTGTGAGTCGTACGCATCCTTTCCTGCCGAGTCTGCCTTACAGCCACCGGGATCAAAGAGAGATGGGTAGTAGTGAGTCAGTCCTCCTTTATTCAGCTCTGGAAATATGTGGAGCGCAGAGCAAGAGAAAAAGAACAACATGAGTGGTGGGAGCCTTGCTTTAACTCATCTCTCTGCTTTGGAGCTTTCATACCTTTCATCTTGTACTTCTTTTTTCCTTTCTTTTTCTTCTCTCCACCTCTCCCTCCTTCACCCCCTTGAGTCTCACACCTCGTTCCCATTCCTCTCTGCTACACTCCCACCTTTTGATTTTGGCTCCTTGGCTTCCTGCCTCCATCATTCCTCTCTCAACATTTTTATCTATGTCTCCTCACTCTCCTGCCAAAAGCTCTTCCTAAATCTCTCCGGTGCATGTGTCATTCCTCTTAAGATGTTGGCTGATTCACTGCCTGTCTATTTTCACCTCGTGTAACCCTCTAGGTTAACTGAGGTCAGAGATTCATGTACCTTAATATCCCAGTGAGCTATCACCTCTCTCTGTGCTTTTTCTTCTCGTTTCTGCCTCCACAATATGTTGTTTAGTCTACTCTCTTGGCTATATTGACAAATCAGTACATTTTTTACCACATTTTTTATTTTCCTTATTTGGAGACTACAAAACTATTAAGCATTGCATCAAGCTAACATGCCAACATGTTGCCCTAGCTACATAAGCTAATGCTGTGAAATGGATGCATCTTGGTCAGGTGAGATTTAGGAAAATATCCCAGTTTGTGTTAAAATACATTTTTACTTGTAAAAAATACAATTAAGGTAAAATAAGTCACTGCTGAATTTTACACGTGATACACTAACACCACAGGACAGGACTTGTTTATTAAAACCAGCTTCCTCACTCGGTAGACTTTTTTTTTGTCTTTGCACTATAGGTCAAAAGACTTTTATGTTCTCTTCATAATTACAACACGTCAGGGCCTTGAGGTAAACAGGAACGTCAAGGTATGGGTTGTAAAAAGCTGCTTGCACATGCGACCTGTTAGTGTTTTTTTAAGACAGTGTGTGCAGACAGGGAGGGCACTAGCTGTATGTCCTTGGTGATATTTCTCAAAATGTTACCTGTTTGAAATACAGAGTTTACATATGATTATTACACCCCCTGCATTACACACCTGGAACTAGAACCTAATTTAGGGAGAATATAGCAAGAGTTAAATGATATCATAAATGATTTTCAAAACTTTACTTATTGAAATAATTCATTCTAAAATCCCGATCCATCCCTGAGTTTTGGAAACTGAGTCTAAGCTGGTTAAATTTTCATTCTGTCCCCTCTTGTGCGTCATCCCGTTTTAGCTCCAGTTATGGTGTGTTTACTTATTTTTAGTGTGTTTACTTATTTATGATATCTTGGTTTTACTGCTGTGTTAAACCCTTTGCCGCTTTAACACTATATATTTCCCCTTTGTGGAAACACTAAAAAGATTATCCTATGTAATGTAACCTATCATCAGCTGTATGTGTTGTCCTTCAGCCAAATTTATCATTAGGGGGTTTGACCCAGATGCATGTTGCCCACTGATCACAGAGTTGACCATTTTCTTCCTTAACTCCTCCTGTTCTCTCCTTCAGTTTGAGTGTGTGCATGAATGGGTAAATGAGCGACAACAACCTTGTAAATGTAAATGACCAGAGGTCTGTATTAATGTAGCCTGTGCACTTCAGCAGGTCACATTTTCATACATTTATGCGTGTGTTTGGCAGACAACAAACGTATAAAAATGAAAGGCCAAATCATAAAGAAAATAAATAGAATGCATTTCCAGATGTAGCTAGCTTAGCCGTCAAAGTCAAATAAGGTCAAAGTGTTTATGACAATACTGGGTTTTTTTTTGGAAGGTGCATTTCTGGGTTTAAAGCAGGTGTCTTACATCAGCAGTAAAACATTTGCAACACTTTCAGCCTGAAACTCACGTGTAAATTACTTGTAGTGAGAGAAGAATGGGCAGAAGTGTTGAGGAAAATGAGGGCAGAAGCATTTGGGGGATTCAGTGTGAGGACACAAAAAATCCAATTCCACTAAAGTGACTGTCTGAAAAAAATGAAATTGAATTGTAAATGGAGCAGAATGTGAAGTAAATGGACTCAGAACAAAAGCAAAAAATCATGAATGAAATTCAAATGAAGAAGAAGGTTGCATTTTAATACAAAGTGTAACATGTTTAAACGTGGCAGGTTAAACATTTTAGTCGTTGTGTGTTTGTTTGCATGTTGCTGTTTGGAGAGCAGGTAGAAGCATCAGCTCTGACTCTGACGACTCCTGTTCAAAATAATCTGCCATGCTATCACAGACACACACAGGCAGGCACACAAACGCGTATTTCAACTAAGTGGATCTTGAAAGAATCAAAGGTGGTCGATGTTTGAATCAGCGCTCTGTTCTTTATTCAGCCTGTGCCTACTTTGTAGTGTTCCTGATAACGCACAGCATCACACAATGAGACGGGGAGGGCGGCCTTGTTACGCTGTTGATATGAATTCTTCAGTGTTGCATCTTTTTTGGGGTTTTCCTGTTTTGGAAAGAAAAATAGAGCGAGAGATGGAGAGAGCTGTAGGGAAGATTTAAGAGTGAATGCTAAAAGGAGGATCAAAGAGAGATTGAGAGGAGGTAACGTTGGAGGGAAACGGGGATCAGGGAGAGTGAAAGCTGCAGTAACAAGGTGTGGGTCTGTATGTGTGTGTTTGCAAGTGTGTGGTTATATTTAACACCAAAGCTGTGCTGTGTCACAAAGTAGAATACTAAGCATGTGAAATGAAAAGTACACAGACCTGAGCATCTGTGCACATATGCAAATCACACATGCTCACAATAAGACAATGAAAGAGGTGAATGAGTGTTACATCGGTTTCTGACTTTGTGTGTATTAACACTGTCTTTTTTTCTCCCTTGCGTTTTCCTCTCTCACACTCCCATTTTCTATTCTTTTTCTCACCCTTCTGTTTTTACTTTCTTTCCCCCACTACCCTCCATTCTACCTTCTATAATTCTTTCCACCTTCCCAACTCACTTCCTCCTGCTTCCCGGGACCCAGAGAAAGGTAATTGCTCTTTGTTGTGTGCTCAAGTGTGATTGTGCTTCTCCATTGTTTTCAGTGTAATCGTTGTGTCAAGACTCCCACCACCACCGGCCCGCTCTCTCTTGTGCAATCACATCTGTCACATCGGGCACCAAATCAGTGGCTCTGCTTCGCCCAGAGTCACTGTTGCTCTTTGCAGGAGTGCAGCAGAAGTAGTTGAAGGTCTAAATCATGGTGTTAAATCATCAGTGAGCAAGACTGGCCACAGGCTATTTCCTATTTAGAGTTGCATGCTGCTTTATAGCGTTTTGATCCCCCAGAGAGGGTGCAGAAGTCATAAAAGAAGCATTTGTAGGATGCGAAGCAAGGCCACTCATGCTGCTTTGGTGACACACTGCTCAAATGTCCCTGAACGAACGCGCGCACACTCACACAGACGAACAATTGCACCTTCCTCTCTGGCCACAGGCGGTGAGCATTATCGACCCAAAGTGTGTGAGCACACAATTAAGCAGGGGAGACGGGCCAGATAATGGACTCATAAACACAAAGAGCTCGCTGTGATAAATGCCGGCTGTGTTTGCCATATTTCTGTTTGTGTCTGTGGTTATTTAGGAGTGAGTAGAGAGTTAGTATGTGCATGAAGCTGTCCAGTTGCATAGTGTCTCTGCCAGTCATCCTGTCGTCTTCTCTGCATGTCCCTGTTTCGCACGTCAACTCTTTATCTTTTTACTCAATTATTTCAGTCTTAACAGGAAAAATACGGTGATTGACAGGAGCTGCAATAGCCCAAAGATTTTCATTAAGAAAAAGTGGAAGCAAAATCTTAAACCTTACAAATTCAAAAACATTCAAAAGTCTAAAACAGCTGTTAGTAGTAATATCACAAGCTGCAAAAAGCCAAAACAAATGTGTTCATTGCAAACATTCTGCGTAAAGGGTGCAAAGTCAAAACCCAGAAAAGAAAACTTTTTAATTTTAATTTCAATCTTAAACATTTCACTAATTTCCATTCCACATAGCGCCACCTACAGGCCTGGAGCACTTGCGTTGTGAGGACTGGATTTGCAGCATTTATGTTGCAATGTTTTCTGAGTTTGTGTCTTTAAGGCCTGTTAATGAGGAAGAAATTACTCTCTTTCATCTTGTGTGTGTGTGTGTGTGTGTGTGTGTGTGTGTGTGTGTGTGTGTGTGTGTGTGTGTGTGTGTGTGTGTGTGTGTGTGTGTGTGTGTGTGTGTGTGTGTGTGTGTGTGTGTGTGTGTGTGTGTGTGTGTGTGTGTGTGTGTGTGTTTCCAACTGTGTTTCATCTCTCACCCACTCTGCATGAAGTTTCCTTCCTTTCCTTCCTTCATCCCCACACTCATCATGTTTCTCTGCAGTGTAGCATCACCATGAAGCATTTGGCACATTGTTTCCTCGTTTGTGATTATAGCCAAAATTGGCATGCACCAAATAAACTTTTTCACAAGTAAAAGAAGCTTGCAGTAATCTTTTCAACAAATAAACCTTACTGGTTTTTGAAAGAAATGCAGCAACATCATCAAAGCTTACGACAGCCCGCAAGTGACACAAATAATGAACATTTTCACAATGAATGGGTGGCCTAATAAGAGAAGAGCTGAATAAATGAAGATGTGAATATATCATGATGCAAATTGGGGAAATATTAATTCTGTTGTCTTTTTTAAATTAAATTCATTATCCCAGCTCTTTAGTTCATTATAACATCAGACAATGTAAACAGGTGCAGAGATAAGGAGAGGGTAGAAAGATTTGGTTTTAGAACAGAAGACACCTCAAGGACAAGCTTCTTTTTTGATGTCGGCAGAGAGTCACTTCCTGACAGCACATACAGAATAACAAAGAAAAGATGCTTAACGAACGCCAAGGGGAAGAAGAAAAAAAAACAAAACAGGAGGAATTTGTAAGTAGAAAGAAATCACAACGCTGTTGATGATGCCAAACTTGAACCAAACAAACACAACAAAATATGCTGAAGGGAATGTGATATACACATTTGCAATAATATCCATATATTGGCCCTAAGGTGTCCATCGGGAAGAAGTGTTTGAAGTCCTTCACGATTTTTTTAATCTCAATAAACAGCAATGTCCAAGAGTGGCAATCCAAGGAGTAATACCGAGAGACTTTCAGAGGAAAAGATCTCTTTTTGTTAAAAAACAAGCAATTATTCAGAGTGTTTAAATGAAGTGTCCCACATACATAGAAAGAGTGTTATTAGATGGGAAAATTACATAAAAGCACAAAAACCACCCACTTAAATAGATATGGGATTCTGTGATGGACCCATTAAAGCTAACAAGTTATTTATTATCTTTTGCCTTTTTTCATTATCCCTTATAACCAACAATTATTCCCTCACATTCCCGCATCAGATGCACACACACTCACTGCCCTATCTGCTACATGCTACAATTAGTCTCTTCTTTTGTAGTAAAATACCAGCCTTCAGATTTCTGTCTTCCTTTTTGCTTGACATGGTTTGCTTTTGTGTTATTTCAAATATTTTATGTTTTTTTTTATTCGTTTCCTTCCACATTCCTGCATCAAAGTGGGAGCAGTATGGAACTATATTTGTAAACACCCCCAAAAAAGGACCTTGTCCTTGACCTCTTCGAAGCAAAACATATGGTAAATCTGCTGTTTTATTGAAATAGAGATTCATGTGTGGTTATTTTTGTGTGTTTGCTGTTTCAGGGACTTTGCCTACGTGGCGAGAGACAAAAACACGCGGGTGCTGAAGTGCCACGTTTTCCGATGTGATACGCCTGCTGCAGCCATCGCAACAAGTCTCCACGAAATCTGCTCCAAGGTGGGTGTCATTATCGTCACCGCCTGCGCATGAATGAGCTTTTCTGCTGCTCTGAAACAAGCCATCAACCTCTAATCGGGGAGACTACTGAAGAGAGAAAGTAAAGGTTTTACAGCTGATGGAGTTTTCCTCACTGCTACTTTTCAAGGTTGTAACTTGTCAGATGCTGCTCCTACATGTGCGTTGTACAAAACTAACAGGCAGGAGTGAAAACTCAGAGGCAGAGTCGAACAAGATTTCTCTTATCTATTTCCAGGAAAGTAAGAGCTGAGGAGAGAGATAGAAGTTTTAAGCCTTTATAGTCTGAGGAGATAAGATTCAGTTTACAGAGCAGTGTTTTCTACGGGGAGTGTTCATGTTTGCATTGTTGTGTGTGTGTGTAAGAGATGGAGAGACTGGTGGTTTGGTAACCTTCTAGAGGACATGGAAACCCAGATCCATAAAGGTGCATCTTGCAGCATTTAGTAAAGACACACACACACACACACACACACACACACACACACACACACACACACACACACATTAATCAGTTATCTCCTGTCTACCTCCTGAATGCAGAGATAACAGCAGGACCAATCGTACGCTCTTAATGTCTTTGCTTTTGGATGTAGCTTAAATGAATCTTTTGTCACTAAATTGTAGATGCAATTGTAGAGAGATTTAAAGGGGAACAATTCTGATTTAAATATTTTCTATTGCAAGAATCCGATAGGGAGTCAATGAAATCTAACCATGAAAATAACCGTTGAAAGTCAAGCTTTTGGCAAATTAGTTTGACTTCTTATTCAGTCTTTGGCTAAAGGTTAAATGGGGACAGAAAAACTCACTCTAGGAGCCTTGAAGCCTGAATTCATTAACTCTGGGTGCTTCGTATTATCTGCACACAGGGATTCCTGCACCTCTGAAACTACTATTTTCTTTTTTCTCCTCTCAGCCAAAAGCACTGACAGCTTCCAGTATTTTTTAAACAGTGTTATCTTCACTGTTCTTATACATCGTGATGGCATTTTTATTCTTTTTACAATTTAGACTGTTTCTAAACACCTTTGCAATTCCGATCCAATATAAGGAAGTGAACAGACTTGCTGGAGTATATGCTACACATGTGTACCTGTCTGTTGAGCTGCTGTCTCTCTGGAAGCATCAGCGGTTCATGTTGTCCAAGTTGATTATAGATTCTGAAGTTATCAAGAAGACAATTCTCCTGGTTCTGCCTGGCTCTGCTCTCTACAGTTCTCATTGTGACATCAGTCAGTTCTGAGTCATTATAGAGCTCTAAATCCTACATCCTAAATTCTAAAGTCCTCTCATATCATGAACCAACCTGTATGGACTAAAAAGTATGGGCCGTACATGATTCTGGATTTTAATTCAGTTGAAGTCTTGTGAAACAAATGTTTGGATTTACTGTCAGTAACATAAAACGATTTTTAGTTTTAATTCAAGTCTCTCTCAAGTTTTTACTTGTTAAATGTTAGCCTCTTCAATGAACACTTTTTTTTGCAACTGGAACTGTACTGTAGCAATCTTTACTGTGTAAAGTTACCATGTTTGAAAATGTAACTCTTTCCTCTATGATAAGGTTTGTGTAAAGTGCAAAGCAGTAAATCACTGCTGGATTAGCTCTCTTGAAGAAAAATGATAAATATCAGGGTTGGAGCTTGAGAGGAAAAAGTTAAAGCATTTTATTTCTTAAAGCAAAAAACCAAAGGAGGATTTTATTGAAGCGTATTAGGGCAAGACATCAGAAAGAGACTTAAAGGACAACAATTTTATTTTGATGATAAAATTCAAATCCAGAATAAGGTAGGAGGTGAGGAAGAAGCTGGAATGTCTAATAAAATATTCCCTTCTATGATTCATGTTTTCTTAAACCTACAACTTTTTCACCGTTTATGTTTATTCTCAACATTTGACAAGATCCAAAAATTAAATAAATAAATAAAACAACTTCCCCCGTCAGTTTCCTTTGTCCTCGCTGACCCTTATTACACTTTTCTGGAAGGTTCAGGTAGATGACCACTAACATTAATCCTCTGGCTCACTGTGTTCTCCAGCAACGTGAAGGATTATCTCAAAGTGACAATAACTTTACATCCATAACCAAAGCACGTTCTTTTTTCTGAATGCCTTTTTTATAAATGTGAGTGCTACCCTGCATTTTCCTAGTTTGTCCCTGATTTATTATTGCTACCTTATTCCCAGTGGACTGTGGAATGATTAACTCCATCAATCTGAATACTATTCCTGAAAGAGTCTGAGCTTTACTGAGTGATTAAGGATTCTTACTCATGGTGGTACAACCGACCTGACAGGCCTTAACTTCTGAGCAAGAGATATTTCCGACAGCAGAGGATTTTGTTTCAGCTATCAGGAGCTACAGGAGTTGGTGGAGTCTTTCTATGGGATTCTGTATGTCTGACTTTGATGCATTACGAAAAGCTAATCAGTACATTAGTCTGGAAAACCACTTCTATCTTTAGGGTACAGATATTGAATGTATGTTTTTGCTGTAAGGCAATGTGTACTCCTGCAGAAACATGGTATTTATAAAACATGAAGACCGTTGACACTTTGTGTGACACACATACAAATATACACACACACACTTACACACAGCCTTCTGTACACAAAGAGGAGGCCGTTTGTCCTCAGGTCAGCAGTGACTTTGTAAAGGACGAATTCACCTGGAACAACAGATCTTCTCCCTCAGAGGAACAGTGACCCATTTAGAGGAGTTTTTCCTGTTAATTTCTTATCTTCTGTCCCTTACTGGAGGGAGAGTTTGTATCTATGACCACTGTGGTGTGTGTGTCTGTGTGTGTGTGTGTGTGTGTGTGTGTGTGTGTGTGTGTGTGTGTGTGTGTGTGTGTGTGTGTGTGTGTGTGTGTGTGTGTGTGTGTGTCTGACGACGACTCTCCCCACTGCCTATGTTAAAGATAGTAGTTTTTTTTTTTTTACTGCAGCAGAGAAACTTGGTGACCCGAGTCTTGCAGCTGTGCATCGTGCTGAGCAGGCTTCCTTTGTGTGTGTGTGTGCGTGCGTGTGCGTGTGCATATGTCGCATGTTCCCTTGTGAGCTGAGCAGTGATGCAGACTCACCTCAGACTTTGATTAATGACACCTACAATTAATCAAGTATCTGTAGCAGGAAGAGTGCAGCAGCTCAGTGCAGGGGCCATGCAGACTTGTGAAATAGTGTGTGCACTGCAGCAGACGAAAGGAAAAGAATAAAGCTTGGGACTGATAATATTTCTTATTTTTGTCATTGTCAAGAAATCCTGTGAAAAGACCAAAAGCTATAATGACTTGATCCTGACAAGTATTATCTTGTCATTATTCCTCTCTGTAACACAAAGCTCCACATTTTTCCACAGAATATTAAAAACACAACCAAACAGTACATGCACTGCCCTGCTGCTCTAAATACACACAAACACCTCTGAAAATAGTCTTCAAGTAATGTTGGCTTATTACTACAGTACCCAGCTTAAAGAAAACGATCCTTTAAATAATGGAAGCATGTATTCATGACCCCGTTTCTAAGATTTACATTCTAATTTCAAAGAAATGGGTCATGGCTGAGAGAGGGTTAGTAAGTATGAATGAATAGAGATACAGGCAATGCTGGTTAAAATACTGCTTTTGTTATCCTTTAAAACAATCTTACATGATATATGCTTGTTATTGCTTGTTGTCCTTATGATTTCTGATAGCTTACCTTTTCTTGCCTTCTCTCACCTATCTCATATTCTCTTTCTTCCCCCTCCTTTATTCTATCCTTTATTTTTTCCCATTCTTTCTGTTTTTAATTCTCCTCTTTCTCCATTTTTCCTTTATTCTTGTCTAGATAATGGCTGAAAGAAAAAGTGCTAAGGCTGCAGCTGGCAGCTCCTCCCAGACTGGCTCTGATGTACCCCTACAAGGTACACACACACACACACACACACAATGTCTTCTTTGATTCGTCTTCCTTTGTTGTTTCCTTGTGAGAGTACTGGATTTGTCAGCAGTGTGCTGTGATTTCTTTTCTCATCTGAAACCATGTATATAAATATATATTTTAATGACCTTATTGCCCGAGGAGTGGCAGTGAACGTTTGTTAATAGAAAAGATAGCAATGTTTGGTTAACTCACCCTCTGATACTGCTGACTGCAGAACAACTTTTCACTCCACAATCTGCAAGCTTTATCCTCCAAGCACTAATTCTATTCAGTTTCCTATTTCGTCGAATCCCAACGCTTGTTCCTCTCAGTCCCAAGTAATTATGTGAAGAAAGAGAAAAAACGCTAGCACAATTCAACCTCCACTGTAACTTCAGCTGGTGTGTATATCTACTGAGCGAGGGGGGATAGGAGCCCCGACATGAGAATATAAAAGAACTATATTGGCTCTTTACTTACAGAGGCAGCCGACCTCATTAAAACCCAATTAGTGTTTCTTTGAGGCGAGGTCTGGTGCTTCATAGCACCCATCCCAACCCCAGGATCAAAGAATCTATCTGTGAAACATCCCTCACATCTTTTAAAGCTATAACAGGCTTGAATTCATAGTATTTTTGCTGAAAAAAATACCAATAAAGGGTGTTATATTTGCAGTCGATACACTAGTCCTTCCAGTCACAACAGAACCAGTATAAAATAAAAGAGTCCCCGTTCTAATCTGGGTTGGATCTCTTCAGGGTAGCTTGGGCTGCAAACTCCTGTGTTGGGACATTTAGGAGATTAGCACCAAATGAATTGGGACGAGGGCCAACACCCAGATAATGGCCATGCTGTGCTCATTGGATCTGGCCTGTCTGAGCTCTGCTTAAAATATTGAATTAATGAATGAACACCGCCCACCCCCGCCACTAAATGTGTTAAATATTAGGGAACTTTTAAATGGAGCTCACTGATGAGGTGAATCCAGGCAAAAGCAATTATCCTTGATTGATTCCCCTCTGAGTCCTTACAGATCACATGAAGATGAGCTTGTGATGAATTGTTAATCTTTGGAATTGAGTAATTTAGGTGTGGATAGTTCAAAATAGGCAATAAACTCAAAATGAGGAATTTTTCATTTAGGTTGGTTTAACTATATTAAAATTGAACTTGAAACCGTTATTTTTGCTGGAATGATGTGCTGGTGTTCTCCTGGATGATGGGTTGGGTCTGGTTAGAGCAACTGCCTGTATCAAGATCTTTTAAATCTGCAACTTTCCCTTCTTATTTAATGTGGTTTCTCCAAAAGAAGGGATCCATTTAAAAAGTAATCAATCTAATGAGCCCAAAAGTGAATAAAAAATGAGCTCATAAACGACCCCCTGTTGTCAAGCTGCATGCTTTAACCAAGGAAGAGCAAAAATAACAATGCAAATACTATAGGAAAGAGTTTAGGGTCAGCAAAAGAGTGATGAAGATAGGAAGAGAGGGGGGTAGCAATGAGCGCTGCACTGGGTCAAAAATGTGAAGGAATCAGGTGCTCTTCAAGGACAGGGGACAAAAGTCTAAAAAGCTAATAGAAAAGGGGAACTGTCAAGATGGCAAACAAAATTTGAGGTGTAGAAAGGCAGTCCAAACTGAAAGTCCGAGGCACTCTGAAAAGTGATGAAGATATTCGGGGAACAGAGGTCCCCCCGTGCACACTGTTACCTGCAACACACAGCTAATAAAAATTATTACGATTTTTTTAAGGATGAGGATTTGAGGATAAATTATATTTAAACTGTAAAGATGCACACTTAACCACTCCCACATTTTACCAGATATTATCTCAAGCTTATGTTGTTAAAAACAGGCTGTGTTGATGGCAAGCTCTAAAGAGTGCAGGTGATATATAACATCTTTGATTGTCCTCATTCAGTGTAGCAGGAAGAGGAACAGCTGTATTTTCATATAGAAAACTCTGATACACTGCATGCTTGTGCGTGGATATATTTTTAATTTCCTAACCATGTCAACAACATCTTAACACATTAAAATATTCATCAGCATTTGTTTATTTTTCTACTTTAAGGCAATTATCATGTGTGGACTTCTCTTTTGGAACTTTGTGTGAGATGTGTGATCAGATCCCCTGCAGGCAATCTGTTTGTGTGTATGTGTGTGTGTGTGTGTCTTTAAATGTGTGTTTGTGTTTTCTTTCTGCAGAGTTTCCCATGCCAAAGACTGAGTTGGTGCAGAAGTTTCATGTTCTGTATCTTGGTATGACATCTGTGTCTCGCCCCATAGGTAATCCAAAAGCTTGAACTACACTCATGCACATGTTCTTACACATCCTGCAGCCTGCAATAAATTCTTTCTGGATTGTCCCACTATTAAGACACTGCTGTGTTTTGTCCTCAGGTATGGACATCATTAACAGTGCCATTGAAAACCTCACCTCCTCAACAGGAAAAGAGGACTGGACTCCTGTCATACTGAGTATAGCTGACACCACTCTGGCTGTCATCAAAGACAAGGCAAGCTACTCGGTGTCTGTCTTGTAGCGTAAGAAGAGATAAATAAAAGATGTAAATGTACTTGTTCAGAGTGGAAGATTTAGTGGGATGGAGTTTGACACCCATCTGATTCTTTTCTTTGCTGTCTGTGCAGGAGGAGGAAGAGGAGGTGTTGGTGGAGTGTCGTGTCCGTTTCTTGTCCTTTATGGGCGTGGGCCGGGATGTGCACACGTTTGCCTTCATCATGGATACTGGGAGCCAGCATTTTCAGTGTCACATTTTCTGGTGTGACCCCAACGCAGGCTGTGTGTCCGAAGCTGTGCAGGCAGCATGTGTGGTAAGTTGTCTTTTGTCATAAAATGATGATAAGATTTTATTTTGTTGTGTTGTGTATCTAATCCTTGATTAAATGAAGAGTAACAGTTATTTGCTCTGTTGCTTTTTTTTTGCCAGTAGAAGTTGATACTGTTCTGTCTGTACCATAGATATGAACCTAGTTAGCTTAGCTTAGCATTAATACGGACCGCAAGGGGAGCAATCAAGACAATAGTGTGGACATTTAGCATGGGCACGTTTGCCTGAGCTGGAGTTTGTAACATTCTGACTCAGCCAGGTCGGCCGTTTCCCTGTTTCTAGTCTTAATGCTATAGGCTGTAAGACTGCTGGTTTTAGCTTCTTACTTGTCCATAGACATGACACTAAAAAAAAATAGAAAAAAAGAGTAAATAAATAAATAAAATAAATAAAAATTTGCAAGAAAAAAAAAGAATTTAATAAATGACTGACAAACTACAGTGAGGAGATGGTTCCTCTTGCTTTATTTCTCTCTTTTAGCCCTAAACCCTAAAAATATAAAAATTGCCTCTAACCCTTTTCTCTTTTTCTTCAGCTGCGCTATCAGAAGTGTCTGGTGGCACGGCCACCCTCCCAACGCGCTGGCGCCTCCTCCTCGCCCTCTGCGGACTCTGTGACACGCCGGGTGACCACCAGCGTGAAACGGGGCGTTCAGTCTCTCATAGATACTCTGAAAACCAAGAAACAGCCGTCAGAACTCCCCCAGCAATGACCTTCACCAGTAACTACAGCACCACCAGGTCGACCCCTAAACCACTCACACACTAATCACCACAACAACACAATATCAGTACCAGCCATGGTAACCAACGATGTACATATATTAAGAAACACCATCGCAGAGGAGGGGAAGAGGAGCAATCATCCAGTACACCTGAAAAATGTTCAAGAAATCTGTTTAATGAGGAGGAATGGGAGCGCTGGTGTCACTGTTTAAACTTTGACGTTTGAACACTGCTTTACCACAGAAACCTCCTGCTGACTCCTGGATTTCTTGGGCAGATGGATTACCCAAAAGCATCACATTTTTGGTAACAGACTGGTTACTCACTTGTATGCTCTGTTCTCCTCTGTAAAATCAGCACAGTCAGAGGTCCTGGACTGGACGCCTGAGATGCTAAACTACAGGAGCCTTGAAGGACAGAAAAGTTGTTGTCTTGTTTTTTTCAGGTAAAGAAAAAATGAAACCAATGCCAGAAGGGCAAAACCTGTCACCCAACAAATGACATGTAAAATGATTTGTTCCCATCAATGTGTGACGGACTGGAAACCAGAAAAAAAATCTCTGAGGATGAATGACCAGATTGTAATTATGAAGTGTATGTAAATGATTGTACGTAGGAAGAGAGAATTAAGGGCACAAGACGTGTAGATATGAGAGGAAGCTGAGGCGTTGGAAACGGAAAAGAGACAGATGTAGGCTTTGATTTTGCATGTTTTCTTGATGGGATATGTTTTTCTTTTGATGAGTTTATAAGGGTGCTGGTGAAAAAAGTGGTGAACACACATGAAATACATGCTCTCAGCACAAGTCATCTTTACTTGACCATGACTGGATTTACACTGGCACAAACAATCTGGCATATTTCGTTTTTTTTAGATACATATTTTTGGGCTTTTATGCCTTTATTTGATAGAACAGTGGATAGAGCAGGAAATCAGGGAGCGAGTGGGGAATGACATTCGAGAAAGGAGCCGCAGGTCAGATTTGAACCTGGGCCGCCCGCTTGGACCATCGGCGCCCCAATCTGGCATATTTCTTGCCCATTTCTTAAATTAAGAGTTTGTTTGTGCATTACACAATGAGGGGAAATTAATTAATCAAAAACTTTTACTTTAAATAAATTGATTGGCTCAGCAAAGAAGGCATTTAATGTATTTTAAGCTTTCAACTAAAGATTGTAACTGTTTTGCATACATGCCTCACAAGCTGAGTTTAAAGCTCATGAATGTCACATTGCCTATTTTCAAACTACAATTTCCTCAGGAATCTTTTTACATACATCCAAGGTTTATGTGGTAGAAAGAAAACCCAGATCCAGGCTGTGACTGTGGCAGATGTAAAGCGCTCAGGGCTATATGAATAGTGGTTCAGCGGTGTTTGCCTTTCTTCAGCAGCATGGAGAAGACAGCATCAGTGCCAGACAGTAAGGGTTACCTCTAATTTCTCTTCCTCAGTAAATCCAGTCAGACTAATCCCACTCACACCAAATATATACACACAAAAATATGCACATACAGCAGTAAAAGTTTGCTGTCACTGCTATCAAGATCCTTTACACTGCTCCTATAGCTCGGGGCCATCACCTGCACTCGACATGAACTCTGTGAACGCAGTCCGACCTGAATGAAGGAGACGCGCGCACACAAAATAAAACTAGAGAGATGCTGTAAAACATTTCAGTTCTGTTCTTCACTCGTCTCTTCACATTGTAAATGTAACCTGGTGTGTCAATAAATGCATTACCAAAAGTAAAGCTATATCTTTTTGAATTCTTGAATATGTCCTTTCATTTTTTAGCTCACTGGAACCCCATGTGTTAGATATTCATCATGCAGTGACATTGAAATGATATTGGGCTGGCACAGGGATATGTGCAGTTTGATTAGATTCTGACCGTGGCAAGGTTGTTCAGTATGGCACACAAAGACTCTGTAATAAAGACATTAAAATAATGGCAAGTAGAAATGGCTCTGGGAGCCTGAAAGGGGACTTGCATTATCACATGCTCTATGTAGTGTGGCACTACAATAACACTGTTTACAGTCTTGAAAAACATTAGGTTTTTTTCTGCCTTTATTGTGGTCAAAGTTTGACCTAAAAGTTAGTACTTCTTTTATATGTGTTGGTGTTTGGAGTTAAAACAGAGGCCGGGATTTAGCTGAGGTGTCCTTGGGAAAATTTCCACTGGGGCGAGAGAGGAGTGCAGTTTGGGTTGGGGTCCTCCACTGGCTGTAGCTGAAGCTGGGGCCATATCCCGCTTGGCTACGCTGGGGTGGGAAGAAGCTGGGGAAGTGAATAGGAGGAAAAATCTGCACACAAGGCTTCAGCACCTCCTGAGGAGCTTTACGGGGCCGGACAAACGGGGACGATGGGGTGGCAGGAGGAGGAGCTGGAGGAGGAGCTGGATGCAGAGTGGTGGTGGAAGCGGTAGTTTTACATATAGAAGTGAAGGTTTTCTTTAATGAGATGTTTTCTGGTTTTGACAAGGAGGTGGAGCTGGTGCTTTCTGGTTTGGAGGAGGAGAAGGGCCTGGATGTGGTGGTCTTTGAGGCCTGCAAGCGTGGTGCTTTGGCTTTTCCTGAAGAACAAGAGCATTTAGAGGTCAGGTGGAGAGGGTCAGATTTGAGGATCAAAGTACAGAACACAGTCAGGAAATGGGATGAAGAAAATAAATGACATTACATACATTTTTAGGCTCGAGTAATGTTTGTATTAACTTATTACATAGTGAACTACTACAGCTCAAAATAAATTTTAAGTGAGAAGAAACTATGTATGGTAGCTGTTAGTCAACAAGTGTTTACTGTAAGCACATATATGACCTTGTGATGACTGTCGCCTGTTAGTAAACTCCTGATGTCCACACATAGTTGAACTGCTGCCGCTCTTTGTCTCGTGGTTTTTGGGTTGCACACCGACAGCGAGGTTGGGTGTAGAGATGCGAGCTTGTGTTTTTTTCGTCATCCTGTTGGAATGTCGATGCTGCTCTTTTCTGGTATGCTGGTTTGAGCCGATCCTGTCCAGTATGCCTTTGGCGTTAGCTCTAAGAAGCACTTCATGAGGCGCCTCTTTGACCACTGGCTCCGGCTGTTGGAAACCCAGACATTAACTAATATAATATAGTTATCATAAAACTGAAATGGAGAAATCTGGCTTCACAAACAGAGATGTATGCTTATGTAATGCTTTATCAGCCCTAAAAGCACTTACCGGTAATCATAAGTCTAGCAACAATTAAAACTGCATTAAGAAGATATACTAAAATAACAGTTTTTGACATAAAAATAAAAGTAACACCCCTTGTTCTGCACACTATATGGAATATTAGTAAATTAAAAAGATCAGAGGAGTGGAGAGGAGAGGAGAGGAGAGGAGAGGAGGGGAGGGGAGGAGGAGAGGAGAGGAGAGGAGAGGAGAGGAGAGGAGAGGAGAGGAGAGGAGAGGAGAGGAGAGGAGAGGAGATGTCCTTGCTGCTGGCTGCAGGGTCACCTGCTGTCTCAGCATCAGCCCACACAGCAGCCTACTGCTCTCTTCAACACCTGAATTATTCACAAGCACTGTGCACACTACTGGGACATGCAGCTTGTGTGGGTTTAAGTGTGTAGTTTGTTTGTAGTGTTTTGCATGCACGTAAATGCATATGTTTTTATGCTTGCATAGGATATTTGTTATTCCTTATACACAGGTGTGTGTACATTAGTACTGTCGACTGCTGTGCAGGGGCATACGAGGAGTTTGCTGCTACCTGTGTCTCTCTGTACACACAGGTAAACATTCTTCAGGAGCTGCGCTGTAACGCAGACTGTGGTGGACGCCCTGAACTTCATTGATGCTAACTCACACAGACAGGGGGCGCTGAATTATTCAACAGGCACTCTCCCTTGCCTCCCTTTTTTCTCCGTCACCTCTGTAAATCTCACTTCCTCTCCATCTCCATCTCCACTAAACAACTATGTCATACTCTGTTAATCTCTCATCTCCTTCTTCACTGTGCCAAAATACGCTGCTACTTCATACCCTGGAGCTGAACCAGCTAATCTTCAATACCTGCGTCCAAACGTATCACACTCACACCCTGAACAATTAAGAGAACAAAGTCATTGTTAAGAGTATGGTTGTAACACCCTGTTCAAATTGTCTAAATTCCTAAAGTCCAACTATGACGTGCTCTGCTACTTCTGCTGTCTTTATTATCCCCAGATGTTTTAGTATGGAGAGCTCATAAATGAGCTTTACAGGGCGCTGCTATCACAGTCAATGTAAGCCAGACAGCTACCAAACACATATAATTGCTATTTTTATGGCCTTTTTTCAGAGTGCCACAATAACTCTTGATTAGCTGAACTTATTGGAGGTAGCTAGAGAAAAAAACTGTTTGAGGCACCATTACAGCAGTTTGATTATTATTTCATTCCTATCTGTGGAGGAATAAAACATGATGAACAACCAGAGAGGAGCAGGCGCTACAGTGCGAGAGATCTTTTGTCACACCCGTTGGGGGGGGGGGGGGCTTAATAACCCCGTAGTGCTATCATAAGCTTAAGAACAGGTTTCATAATGTGAGGGAGCACGTCGTAAACATGGTTATGCCACGGATTATGAGGTTTGTAGGGAAATCCGGACACAAGGACCTGAAAAGACTTGCTGATGAATCCTATACCAACAAACAGCACCCATAAAAAGTTGAGCTGGTTCTACCTCCTGTAACAGTCTTACTTAAAGACCACAAACACTATAATGACGAGGGGAAGGAGAAAAGAGGTTAAGACAGAGAGGATCAGGTGTTAATAGAGAGGAGAGAGGGATATTTTGGCTTAAAAGGGAAATTGCAGGAGAGACTTAATGAAGCAACAAAATAGAGTCAGAGGCTGAGTGTCCTTGCGTTTCTGCACTGGTATTTTAAAGGTGCACTATGGAGTTTTGGTAGAGAAGTGTGAAAGTTGGAGAAATGTACAGATTCTGTGGTATATGTTCATAACTCTATACACAAACTGTCCTCAGAGGGAGATCTAGTCACTGGAACACTGTGTGAGGATAAAATGCTACGTGAGAAGTTATGGCAACAGTGAAACTGAAACTCTCCTGGTAGCTTTTTAGCTCCAAACAGTATTCTTTTTTCCTTTGAATAAAGTTTGTGTATTTAGTTCAGAAAATATAGCATTGAATTGTTTCACTTCTCCAACTTTAAAATGTCACTACCAAATCTACATAGTGCACCTTTAAGAACCTGATGTCATTTATTTTCTTATTTTTTTCTCGACATTATTTAAAAATGTTCATTGTTCTAAGTTTAATGTGAATGATGTTCATTGTTGTCTTTTTTATGGCTGCAGCATGGGTGAAGAGCCCAAGACAAATGTCTCACTTTGTGAAACAATAAAGTTCATTTGATCTTGAGTGCATCATCGTTGGAAGACACTTCTATAGTGTGTTTGTAAAGTAGAATTAATAAACACCACACAGACATATCACACATATAAAGTAGACTAATTCCAGTTTGTCCCTTTTCTCTTAAGCTCTTCTCTTTGTAATGGCATCAATGCTCTGCTGCCAAGTTTCAACTCTATCACTCATCTAATCCTTTCATCTTACCCTGACTACCTGATTTCTACGTTCTTTATTCTCAGCATGCATTCTCCTTCATCCTGCCACTTCCACCTTAGACATTTTCAGGTTGCTGATTAGACTTAGACAAGACACCTGAGTCTGTGACTCAGCATTCTCATTTTTCATTTCTTCTAGCACCCTGACCTCTGTCCTCCTCTGCTCGTTTGTGTCTCAAGGGTTTGACTAAGCAACCAGTCAACACTGAGACACTCATTTCCAGATGATCTTAACTTCAGTGGCAGAGTTGCCCGTTGAATTCCTCTTTGGGCTGTTGAAACTAAATGATGCTTGTAATACTTCTGTGATTAAATTCTTTAAGAATCATGCTCTCAATTCACCATCAATTGTAATAGAGAAATAAAAGGTATTGATCTTTCAGTATTTCCATTATTGTGCAGCCCTAATATCTTGTATGTATGCATGTGTATAAAAAATATATTTGAAGATATACTTTCTCTTTTTGCGGCACTTCCATCACCAACCAGGCTTCATATCACACTGCTTTTATATCAGGAAAGCCTGCAACCAGGGGCTTTTCTACTTTGGCACTTTCCTGTCATTAAAGATCAGAAAGCTTGCCAGGGTCTGATGCTAAATGAGCTACCGCTAAATGAGTCCCTGCTCATCTCTTTGGCTGCACTACTTGATAGCACCTAGAGAAACTGCAGCATAAAAAAAGAGGCTGCGACATTGAGCTACTTTTTATGCTTTTCAGTCAATGATACTTTCTTGTGCTCGTTGCTTTACTAAATAAAATCTTAAGATGCTAAAATGACCCTCGGCTCACTGTGGTACATTAGTCTAGTGCAGTGATAAATCATAAATGTGGATATCAACTGTATTCGTCAGTTCATCAGTGTTAACCAATGCTTTGTTCTGAAAGGTCTTCTGTTGTGTAACGCTTACCTCTTTGATGAGAACAGCAAGAAAGCAACCATTGCTCTTTGCTGAGGGCTCCAACATGAAGAAAAGGTTTGTTTCCTCTTGGCCCTCGGAGTGGTCCGGATTTATGAATGGTGATGGACTAAGCCTAGATGAAAAAACGTCCACAAGCAGAAACATTCACAATCAACAAAAATTCCCTGATGCAGCAGCATACATAAAACACAAGCTACATTAACTAAGCAAGTAAATAAATGCACATACATCTAGTTAGCTTGGTAAAGCCAGTGACATCCATACTATTTATACTACTTGTGTTTTATTCATGCTAGCCTGAGGCGTTGCCAGCACACTAAGGCAGCTTACTGCAGAGAGGACTCAGTCTTCGTACATTCAACTCTACAGGAATTGTAAACTTCAGCAAGCCTTTCAACAACACACAAACACACTCACAGAAACAATTGAAAAAATATATAAAGTATGTCTCCAAGAGGGCAAGCTGTCTCAAAAGCTTTCCATCAGTCCATTTCACAGCATTTAGAAACATAAAATGGCACCTTTGATTACATTTTCACTGAATCTCCCTTAGTTTGTGCCTGAGGTGTGCTGAGCCTTTGACAGATTCCCCGTCTGAAGACAGACAAACACCCCAGCAGGCTGACAGACAGTGAGGTAAACTAACAAACAAATACAGATGCAGAACGTGAACCAGGGCACGGAGGTACTACAAAGACTGAGTCTGACCTGAAGGTTGCTTGTCTTGGTTCTCCCTCCTGCTCGGAACGGGTCTTGGCTTGCTCCAGGGCTCTGCTCACCACCGCCTCATTCTCATCAGGGTACGCCGAACAGGTGGAGTAAATAACTACCAAAACCTTAGGAACTACACGTAAACATTTGTGAACATTAAAAAAATACATTAAAATGTGACAGCTTTATTGTCATATAGTATCACCTAAGCTTCAAATAAAAAAACATATATTATGTGGAGTCGTAGAAAGAGGACAGACAAGGTTACACGTCTCTGTAAAGGTTTTTGCTCTGCTTTAATGACAATTATGATGATTCAAACTGAGCCCTCATCCTCATTCAGAGCAACCCCTTAAATATTAATTTTTAGAGCTATACATTGCTCTTCTTATTCAGTTGCTGCCGGATTGTTGATTTGATTTCCTTCATTTTTGGAGTGATTGCTTTATCGCTCACTAATTATAGCCAAACAAAAACAATTAAGACCAAGCTGATAAAAAATTGGCATGAGGTGGAGACATTCTTTTTTTTCCAAGATGTCCTGTTTTACAAGATATCCACCTCACAGCTGGGACACAAGCTACAGAGGTGTGTTTGTATCAGTCTGTGTGAGCATTTTTCCGTGCGTGTGACTGTGTGGAGACGCTAAAATGAGACCATCGACTCAACCAAGTTGAGGCACTCGATACACACCCACGATTAATTAACAGTCCCATTAGAAAGTATCTACACTAGCAAAAATGTAGACGAGGGCCAATCGATGTCATCGTGATTAGAGCAGCTGGTTTTCATCACTAACAGAAAGACTCCACCTGCTCGATAAGCATGGCCCAGGCAGCGCAACAGCACAACAGACAGAGGCTAATGAGTGTAGCTTATGGATACACATTTAAAACTGCTGAATGGAATAAAATACAACATATATTTAACTCAGCAGCAAAGCCCTGACGGTAAGATAGAACTGTAACATCTGTAACGAACAGAATATCATGTCTTGACAAAGTAGGGCTCTGATATATTATTCAGTTCTAAAGACAGTGCAATACAAAGCAGTATCACTAATCACTTGTTTAAAATATGCAAGGAATGCTTCATCAGACTGTGGCTGGCCGGTGCACAGAAACATTAGCATTCCTAATTAAGACTCAGACAGTCTCCCAGGGACACCACAGGCTTCAATCTAATGTTCAACCAGATTAGATAATTAGGAAGTGTAAGCTTCATTGTGTCAGAGAGGTGAGAGAGGCTTCACACTGAAGACTGAGCTCATGCTGTGTGTGTGTGTGTGTGTGTGTGTGTGTGCGTGCGTGCGTGCGTGCGTGCGTGCGTTCGTGCGTGCGTGCGTGCGTGCATTCGTGCGTGTGTGTGTACATGTCAACATAAGAGCAGGTGGTTCAACACTCACACTTCAAGGCAAGATCAATATCCTTCCTCTGCTGGGCTACCAGAGCTTCCAGTTTGCTCTGGGCTATAGAGTCCTGGGATAAGTCCTGCATTAAGTCCATGTCTGAGAAAATGAGAGGAGAGGGAACTGCAAAGTGAATCAACAAACCACAAAACAAAAAAAGAACAGTAATGACCTTTGACGTTCAATTAGAAACTGCTCTTTTTGATATTTAAGGACTTCATGTCAAAGTGGAGAGAAAACAGTAAGAACTGTGCAGTGGAGCTTTCATCACTTACATTCACAGAATGTGAGTTTGAGCTCTACATATCACACAGTACGCACTAAGATTGTTTGGAGTTCACACACACGCAGCATTCTGAATAACGATGACTTACCATCCTCAAGCATATTTCAGTACTGACATGAAGGAGGCATAAAGGAAACAAGGTTACAACCAGTAGTTTAGAAGTTCACACTTCACGGTTTTGCAGGAATGCCCAGTTTACTATGTACCTCCATTTTCTTGCAGTATGAACTCCACTGGGTTGCTGACTGCAGACACAGAACACTTCGGAGTCAAGAGAATAACGCACACCTTCTGAAGTCGCTTATCACCTCCGTCCAAACAGTGGAAGTCCTCTGGTATCAGCTTCACATCTAAGGATGCACATACAGTTTAATTTACACACAAAGACACATGTGCTTCTTGCTTAAAGTTTGTTTCAGATGTCCCGCTTTGTTTCCTGGTAGAAGAATACCCAGCCTAAGGGCATGTTTTGCAATTATAAAAAAGTCGGCCTTGTCACCTATGCTAATTGTTTCCCTGATGACTTACTGATGTGGCAGACACTATCAGCACATGTTGTTTACATAAAGCTCAGACATTGTCTGGTTTCAGTGTCTGCATTCAAGAAGCTCTAAGGATTTACTAAAACCAACTAACAATCTTCAATCTTTTTTTCTGATTGAGGGACATTTTTAAGTCATCTACAAATACCCCAAAAGCTTTGTTGTTTTGACCTGCTCACAAAAAAGCACATCAATGTCTGATTTAGTTTAGTTGCCTGCTTTAGTTGTTTTCCAAACTGGCCATGTGCTTAAAAAAAGAGATCATTATATTATTCAACTAAGATAATGAAGACCAATATGGAGTCGCACAAACAAAAACAGCAAATTGACGTTTGTTTTCTCTTCTCCATCTCCTCCTTTATCTTTCAACATAGACAAAAACAAATACAGCACTCGTTCATTCTATGCGTACTCTTGCATCCCATGGCAGTCACGGACTCCTGTAGGTCCTCCCTCTGAGCGTTTGTATGGTCACTGACACAAACGTAGACTGTGGGCTGGTTATTGCAGTTGGCTTTATGTTTCCTGGCAATAAGGGATGCGGTGTGGGAGACAGTGAGGCCGGAGAAGCAGCCCACCATAAGAACATCTCCTTCCTCTTGCAGCAGGGAGCACACTGCATTCGGGCCTAGGCTGCAAATTTTATCCTGGAGACACAGTGGGTTTATTCATTAGTATTTGCACAAGATTAAAACACATCAACCAAAGTTTTATAGATTCAAGTTTCACTTCTGCAAAATGGTGAGACACAAATAAGAAGAAATTAAAGTAGGCATAAAAGATAAGTACTGGATGAGAAGGTTACATTTTAGGAAGGCAGGAATAGATGAGGCAGGAGAGGGAGTCTGGAGCAGCTGCTGCAAATCAGGAAACAAGATGAGGCAAGAGGGGGAGATGGAGAAAAAAGGTGGAATACAGAGAAGGAACGAGAGTAGCAGTGGAGACAGATTAAAAGCAGGATGTCCTTCAATCAATAGGGTCCCCTCTGAAAATAGGACTGAATGTATCCATGTGGGAGCCCTGGGGTGGCTTGAGTTTCTGTAGGTAGTATCCAGATCACAAGGTTTGTTAGGAAGGACAAACCAGTGAGGAGAAGGACAGGGAACAGGGACATTGAGAAGAAGAAAGAAGAAAATGGAGAGAAAACATGGTGAAAGCTCATATAACAGAGAGAGGGAGACGTGATGAATTAGGCAGCAGTGTTGAATATTTGATTGAATTTGGCTGCAAAATCTGATTTAATTGTGTTGTGATGCTGTGTGCTGCCTACAGTTTGTATGGCAGCTTGACTTTAATGGAGTAGAAATTAAATGATTAAACCGCCTCCCCCCCCAGACTCGAGAAATCTTTATGGCTCAGAGTGAAGTATGGCCAGATGAGAGCAAGTGGTGTGAAATATTTGTATCCAGGCAAACTAATCTTTGTTGGCATATGGGATATCAGTCTTATAATCAATTTGAGCAAGGCCATTACCAAAGTGAAGTTATGAACATCAGAGATTGATTGGCTGAGCAGATTTCTACCACCATATTAAACTCTACAGGGAGGGGGCTGCTCCTGTCAGAAAGCTGGTCTCTCTCTGCAGTTCATACCTGTATGATAAGTTTGTTGTTGCTAAGCAGCTCGGTGGAGTACAGCTGAGCCCTCTGCTGAGCAGGGAATACCAGTACATCCCCACAGTGGGGATCCTGACAGAAGGTCTGTCCCTCCAGCTGCCCAATCGATTTCACCTGCGTGAAGCCAGCCGTCTTAAGCATACTTTGGACCTCATTGAGGCTGAAAGCAAAGAAGGAGAGAGCAGATTAGTTAAAGCTCAAGAGAAGGGGCGTAGGAAGGAGGGAAATGGAGAAGAAGGTGTGAGGTGGGATAAAGAAGAGGACTGTCATCATAGGTAATAATAACGTAGAATTGATGTGTGGCCTTTTCAAGGAGTTTTATAGTGAAATAGTAAAAGCCAGTGAGATACACATATGCACACGCACACACACACAAGTAGTCCCAACAGGTGACCTTTACAGTCCTAGAGCTTGCTGAGGGTTGTTGCTGATTGAATCTGTCCACAGCAGCAGGATTTACACCTAACTGAATCAGCCTGTCAAGGGGCGTGCAAGAACACACATTAACGCACACACCCGACAACACATAGACACACACATCCCCACACGTAGTCCAGTGGTTTAATTGGATGTCAGCTAGGCACCTGGCCCATAAAATATTGGGCAGCACCCCAAGTTAAAGGTCTGTGAGTAGATGTAGATGTGTTTGTTTTAAGGCGTACACACACAAAATATGCTTACAGTGCATTCTGGTATTTACTTACAGGTGTGCAGGTACAGGTTGATGTAATCTGTAGCTCTGTGTGGGGGAGTGAGAGGTGTGTGTTTGGGCGTGCTGACCTGCTCTTCCATGTGTTCACCCATGCATACAGGGGAAGGCGGCTCGACCTCTCCTGTTTCTTCTTCACACTCTCCGGCAGAATGCATTCAATGGTTAAGAGATCGTGTTTGATCCTGCAGCGGGCCAGAGAAGCTGCAAGCTTGGTTTTATACCTTTGTACAACACACAAAAAAGAAAAGATACTCCTCCTTATTTATATCTCTTCTCTAATGTGAGCTTCTAGTTTATAATCCCACTTAATTCAACACTGTCTCCTTGTTACTTTTCTGACCTTACCTGCGGAGGTAGTTCTCCACATCTCTTACTTCCCGTATGATTTCCTCCTTCCCATGGCGTTCCCGTGGGAGGAACTTTCTTTCCTGGAAGTCGTAGAGCATGACGGCAACTAGGCTCATCTGATCATCTGGCTAGAGCATAAGAAAGAAATGTGGTTAATTGGTTACTTCCGTTTTATCAAAAGAACTATGATCATGGAGGAACAAAGATGGATCCTGATTTGTAATTTAAATAAAACTGAGACACAAGCTCCTATTAGGCAAGACAAGACAAGTTCATTTCTATGGCAGGATTAAGTAACAAGGCAATTCAAAGTCACTCAACCAAGCATCAACAATCACAGAGAAGATGAAATGTAAAAACATGTCATAAAAAAATATCCAAAAGAAGTACAGAAATATGACATTAAGCGAAAAATAATCATTTACAATACAAAATATATAAAGTAGTGATGTTATCTGCTCTGCATGCCTTTCATTGTTATAATGCTCTGAAGTTCCTGACTACAGAGTCTTATCTTCCCGACAGACAAAGACACTATTATGTAAATGACGATGCCTCAAAGTTCTGCACATATAGTACATAAAAAGCATTAAAACCGAGGCAGCTATATCTACCATATGGTTATAGTGCACTGGTGATTACTCTATTTCGCTTTCTTTTTGGAGGGATTCAATGCAGCAAACTTTTGAGACTAAATTTACCAGTTTGGAGAAACGTTCTCTCTCTCTCTCTCACACACACACACAGACACATACACAGACGCACACACACACACACACACACACACACACAAGCTTAAGGTCGTCCTGACATGACCTCTCTGCTGCCACTTAATAGAACACTGGAGGAAACCTGAGTTATGTCTCTGTCTCTCCTCCTCCCTAATTGTTTTGATCCCTTCAGCTCTTCAACATCTTTCATGTATTTATGGCCCTCTCTGTCTCTCTTACTCCATCTCCACCTTTCTGTCTCTGGGTGGGAGGGCACCAGCCGCTTTGGTGGCAGATGGTGTTCCACGACAGCAACAGCTTGCAACATCCACACACTGGGCTAATGAGCCGGATCACCGGTAAACTACCAGGTTTTATGCTGCAGCTAAGGAATTAACTGGCAGTAAATATTAATTCAGGGAGTTTTCATCTCATTTTTTGCAAAGGTCAGTTTCACAAACAGGTTGAGCTGTAAACTTCTCCTCTCTTGTCGCTCCACCCTAACTTCCACTTGCCCTTTGCCAAGGTTAAACCCTTGGGTGTGAGAAAATTCCCAGTCATGGAGTTGCCTGGCAACTGCGCCCCATGGCGGGAAACTGGCATACAGTAAACATGCAGGCTTTGTTTAGTCCCTCCATATGCAGGTCTATGGCATGAAAAATTAACCTGCTCTGAGTCCGGTTCAGTTTCACATGGGTATGTGCCTATTTGATGTTTATCTGCCAGTGTACCTAATGTGCTCACCCTACATCTATATCGTCTCTTTACCATTGTCCTTCCTCTCCTGCATTTAGGCTTCAGATGAGAGATGTTCTCTCTACATTGTGATCATATGTGTCTCAGGCTCTTTCAGCATACAAGTCTATCTAAATCTGAATTCTTTACTCTTATTTTTCCCCCAATACCTTCATGTACCCCGACCACACCCCCCTTTTTTTCCTGCCCACCTACTCCCCTCTCATCACCTCTTTCTCCTTTCTCTATCAAGGTTGAACTTTATAGATGCCAGCAGTGTAAAAGGAGGTGAGAGTGAGTTCTAAAGACTGTCTCATTGTGTCTGGGCTTTATTGTCTCGCCAGAGGGATGCAGAGTAACGACCTGCCACCACCACAGAGGGAGACCCATTCATTTCACCGCCGGCCATATTTCACAAGGCTACAGTGGGAGTGTACTGTTTGTGTTTGTGTTGAGATTGCTCTGCTTACACACCTCCATTTGTATTAATGTGTCTGCAAATGCTAATCATTGGATGTCTTAAATCTGTAAACTCCATGGCAGCTCGGTTTTCTGTTTATACATTCGACACCTCTTGCTTTCTCTTTACTCCTCTCTCCACTAGCACTTCTTGTACACTCAGACTACCTCTGTGCATGTTTTATCACCATGCACACAGTTAAAAGAGTAGCAAGCAACCCTCCTTTTTCTTCCGTTTTTATGTCTGTGTGTAAAAGTAGGGAAAGAAGTTCATGCCAATCTCCTCCTGTGGATACCTTTGCATTTAAGTATTAGAGCGTTTCTCTACTGACATACAGCCTGCTGTTCACTGCTTTGCTGCCAGTCTTCCTTTTACGACTATGCAGCATAGCCTTAGTTTCACTGATTACATTCAGCTTGAGGCCCTCGGATGTTTGTAGGAAAGACACTGTGCAGAATAAATACACCACATCCAAACACACTGCCCCTGGGTTGTTACGGCATTTAGACTTTATCACTAATTAACGGGATGTTTTGTTTGAGAAAAGCAATAAAGGAAGAGACAAATCCAGGCAACTGCTGCCACAAAGTACCTTTTAGATGTGTAAGTCCAAAGGGAGCGGTTGTCATTGATTAGGGTGGGGAAAATAAAAGACACAAGGTGCTTTGTGAGTTGATGAAAGGAGTGTATCAGAGTAATACATCAATAATACTGTTCCTGATTAGAGGTCTAGATGATAGAACAAAGACTATGTTGAGTATGAACGGCAGGACATGAATATCTGAGAGCAACGTGTAAAGCTCACTCAGAAGTGAGTGTAAGACAACAGCACAGGGTAAACAAAGTGCTAGACAAAAGAATAACAAAGTAAACTCCAAAACTTCAGGCTAGATTTTCTCATAATCACACAGACTCTAATTTCAGCAGCGAACCGTGATTTTCATGTAAACAAACACAAAAGGGATTTGACTGTCCTGTATTAAAAATACTTCACCCACAGTACTACTACTTACCATTTGCTGAAAGAGGTAAAAGCAACTGTCAATCATGATGTCCTCCAGCAGCTCTTGATCTGTGCAGAAACAGAGTCGAACATGGTTAGGGTAGATGGATGAAAATGTAGTAATGAGAATTTCCATTACTAATTATGTGTCTGAGATATAGTAATGTGAATTATCGCCATCTTTTGTATCAGTATCCAATTATCCCCAGGAACCCATCTCAACTCTTTCATTGAGAGCAGGAGATAGAGGCAGAAGAAATATCCATTAAGTGGTAAGATACATGCTACAAAGGACAAATCCATATCTGATGGTGAGAACGTGTCGAGAAAAAGAAAAAGAGAGAGAAAGAGATTACCGTAGGATGAACAGGGGCTCCTAGAGGCACCCTCGAAGATCGTGATTTAATTTGGAAGGATAATTCAATTAGATGACAGGGGCAAATTTACCGTGATTAGACGCTCATTTGATACTTAATTAGAGGTAATCGGATGCTTCATTTGCCTAATTTCATTCATTTATTGTGTCTTGGGTAAATGGGCGTGTGAAATCGAAGAACTAATGACATTAATGACATCTGCAGTAACAAACAGCTGCATCTCAATACCATTAGCGAGTTATGTTTGTATAAATCTTGCTTTCAACACTCTTTAATTCCAGACCTGTCACTTACAAATAATGTCGCACTGACTCGATGGAGAAAGATGGCTGTCCCATTCAACACTTTAATAGTATTTGATTACATACTTTATTTGAGTCCACTATCTCTTAGGGTTTAAGCAAGTTTATTCCCAAGCTTTACATTGACCTTTGCCTGACCTTCTTGATCCAATCTTGACAGCGGTCTGAAAAGGCTAAGTATGAACTGCTAAGAGGTGAGAGCCGCCCATCAGGTACCGCTGCATGGTTTGAAGAGTTTTGCATCTTTATGCCCTGGCTTTCATATCATGAAGACACCAAATGTCTTGCCAAACAACGGGATACTTCCTTCCATAAATATACATAAGAGCGCAGGCAGACATCCCTTCCTGTCTGTGAACAGTGGGCTCTCCCTTTCAGTAAGAGGAAGACTGAGAGACGCTATCTCTATCCAGTTTATCGCATTAGGATTTACGGACAGCTGCAACTGAAGCCACTCTGCAGGTACAGTGTTTGCTCATTACACACTGGAAATGGGAAATGGACAAATCTGTACGTGTATACAAAATATGTTCATGTTTCTACAGTAGTGAGGAAAGAAACAGCCTCTTAATGTAACCTCAGGGTTATGAACAAAAGGCCAAAAATAGGTACTAGTGCAGGTGTAAAAAAAAAAAAAAAAAAGTGTTGATTTTTAATATTCATGTTCAGTGCACGTAAATGTCATGTGTTGCTTCTTGAGTCATTCTTATTCTTGTCAGACACATCTCTTAAGCTGCAAGTAAAAGGTAAGCTCAGGATAGAGCCAATCCACTGAGACACCATGAAAACCAGACACTGCTGTTAACTTATCACAACGTCACAAATCATGCCCAACTGTACTCTGGGTTTCAGCCAGATGCACGCTAGATAGAGGGCATGCAGGTCGGGGCGAACAAACACATCTGTGTAGAATCACATCCACATGTACACACAAATAACCAGGTTAACATTTCAATAATCGAGGAAACAAATGAATATCATTAGCAGTGGTCAAATGTATAGCACATGCAGGTCAATAAGGGTTTATATTAGTGGCCATTACTGCAGAGGGTCTTAAAGATAAGCCCTGTGGAGATAAGCACTTAGTGCACACAGAGCAGCACAGACCCCAGAGGGAACCATGACGGTTGGGTCTTTAGAGGGCATAGACTTCAGCATGCTATAAATCACACCCAGCAGGTCGAGTAAAACACAGACAAATTTCTGCTATAAATCACTACCAGTAGAAATCTTTACACTGCAGACACAGAATTTTAAATCGAAACTACTTTAAAAAAGAAGTTGACAGATGAATGGAAAATGGCGTGAAACCAGTCATACAACAAAGTAGTCACTGACCAGCAGGAGGCGCTAGTCATTGCAGGCTTCATGTGAAGCTTATGTGTTTTGTGGCATCCATCCAGGTATTGCACAATGAGCAGTGACTGATGGTGACTGCAGTCAAACAGATCCATTGTGAAAGAGCCAGACCTGAACCCAGGCTCCTTTTCTTTCAGCTAGCTCTTTGTCTCACATCGTACTGCATCAGTACACCCGGTTGCACATTAATCTAACAGAGGACCAGCCAAAAGAGGTAAGTGCCATGAGTTATACAATCACCTTCCAACTAAATGGCAAATATATCTCACACTATTATATTCTAACTACCTGGACAATTTCATATTTGCTGAGGCATACTGTTGGTAACTGCTCTGACCGTGGTCAAGGACAAAAAAAACCTTCCCCTTAAGCTCTAAATCCAGCCTAACACAAAGTGGTCCAAAGAACCTTTCTTGTTGCACACAGGGATACAGCGGCCACAGTCTTTGACAAGGGCGTCTGGATGCCTTGTTGGAAAGTATGGACAATGAGGCAGAAACGCTCAGAGGAGTAGCAAGTTGAAACAAAGAGGGATGCAGGAAAGGCGGTGAAGAGGAAGAGGAGGGGGGCTCTTGTGGCCAACAACAAGGTCAACTACATTATTACTTTTAAATATCCTCAAAAACTGGTTGTGTAACATCACAGACGCCAACAACTGAGAGACCAAAAGGTATAAATGAACCAGGAGAGAAAACATAAACTGCCTTTAGGTCAGTGATCAAGAAGACAGTCAGTCAATTATGAATGAAAGGCTTTTTAGAGAGACAAGGGAGGCCAACGAAACAGAGAAGCCCTGAAGATACAGAAATGAGAGGAAGCCAAGTCAAATTGGAGAGGCAAAAAGAGAAAATAACTTTAAGGCTAACATGTCTCATTTGAGCTCTTTCTTTATGAATTGTTAAATCTACGCCAGGGGAAAACATCATCACAAATTTTTCCTATGTTTTTTTTATATTTTTACCCACCATGACAACATTGGTAATTCTGTGTCCTCAGCCATCTTTATGAAACTCACTGGGCGACTTTTTGGTTTTGCGCAGATAAAAGTCATAATCACAAGATCAATATAAGAGCTCATTGGCATTTTGCTCTGCGTGTCTTTTCAGTGTTGTTGTTGTTTTTTGCTGCTGAGGCATTTCTCCTTTAGGTCAACAACCCACCTCAGCTCACTTTTGGTTCAGTCATTCCAAGACAGTGCACAGGTGATGCTTTTCGTGTGTGTGTGTGTGTGTGTGTGTGTGTGTGTGTGTGTGTGTGTGTGTGTGTGTGTGTGTGTGTGTGTGTGTGTGTGCGTGCGTGTGTGTCTGTATGTCTACAGGCATGGGTGTGTGTCACTAGCAAATCAATTTCTGCACCAAAAGTCAGGCTGTTCGTGGGAGGAGGAAAAGCAAAGATTAACATTGGCTTCCAGGCAGTGTCATTTCATCTACACCCAATTTCATTGCACAGCCAGTGTGAGTGATTCAAAAATGTGACCAAAATATGTATGTGAGTGAGGTTATCATGTCTCTCCAACTTAAACAATCACCACCATGGCCTTTTTTTGTGTAAAAATGATGTGATGTCAGTTTTTAGGTGGAAAGGAAACATAATTCACTTAAGATGTAAAAAAAAATGTTGTATCCAATTTTCTTTTTACACCATGCAGAAATGTGATATCAAAGATCAGGATTAATTCAACCAGTGCAGATATCTACCTATAACCCTAAACTATCAATGATAGCTATTGTGATGCCTCCTTTTCTCAAATAGTCCCTCACAACCTGAAACTTTACATGTGAACCAAATCCAAGCTAGAAAAGCCAGATGTGAGGGATGGGAGCCAAAGAGAGGAACTGCACTTAAACAGAACTGATAAGGCAGTGAGATTCTTCTTTTAAATAAGCTTTGAAAAAAGGGAGATTAAATTCAACAAGAAATACAGTATTTTGTATTTTTTAAGAGCCCATAAGAAGAGCTTAGGTCCATACTCTTGAAAAAATAAATAAAAATGTCATGATCCTAAAGTTAAAAAAAAAGTGATATAAATGAAAACAAGGTCCTTGCAATGAGATCTCTAAGTTATCTCTTATATCCTCAGCAATCTAGATGACTTCAACTTGCACTCTACGTACTATGACCTACAGCTGTTAAACTAATATAGGTTGCTGCAACAAGGCATTGGGGCTTGTGATGATGGATATTTGGAGGTGATCTGCATTAATTGGAGGATATGTAGACCTGAGGCTTTTCCAAGTTCAGTGGATGGATAGTGGGAAAGGACAAAATCATTTGTGGCTAACGGGGGTGTTCCAGCACTCTGACCTCTCCATCCACTAAGAACGCATAAATCGATTCCAGCCATCTTCCCTGTGCTGACAGTTGGCGCACCTCCCCTCCCATATCACCATGGTGATTACACAGCCCTATGACTTCAGCCACCCAGACCCCACCCTAGACCCGGACAACAGATTATGGGCAAAATTGATTCGTAGCAAGGCACAGTATTCCCATTGGTCATTCAAGCCTTTTTTCTCGTCTATTTGCCCTTCATCAATCAATCTATATCCAATTCAACTTGTCAATTAATGTCATTAAGGCCATTCATTCTTATTTCAAATGGCTTGTTGCTTGCCTGGGATCAAATAACTTTCGCTTCTAATTCAATATACCTGAAATTAGTCAATATAGAGGCTGCTGAACATCCCTCTGGTGGTTTCTTTACTCTTAAGTTGCCAAAACCAAAGTCAAAGGGTTCAACAATAACAATGAAATTCACTGCACTGGTCATGTGCACACTCACATTTAAGTGTATTGAAGGCAAGCTCATAAGCTGTACGTTGCATCGCCTCATCTTTGACTGCAGGTAAAGGGAGCCCTCTCTCTTTGCCATAATTCACCAACCGCTGTGCAGCAGGCTTCTCCAGGTGGTTATTCTGGAAGATGACAGATGCCAGCAGGTAAACTCTGTCTGGAAAACCCAGCTGACCTTCGCCAATAGTCTGGAGGTCTGCAGGAACAGCAGGAACATCATCACCTGCTGGGTTATTCAGACTAGTTTGTTCCTTGCTCTGGAAGCCAGGCTTTTTTGTCTTGCATTGGGAAGAGCGATTGGGATGCCCTCCAATATTTTTGTTTTTCACCATATCCCCACAGATGTGTTTTCTGTCTGACCCCTGAAAAAAAAAAATTAAAATGTTATCTCAAAGACTTTAACAAAGCAGAAAGCATTCATACACATGCAGTGTTTCCCCTATATGCATCCACCGCTGCTGATTTTTTTTTTTAAATTTGATTTGTAATAAATTATTAATTTTCTTTGGTAAAATTATGACTCCTCTCGTCTTTTGCAATTACCCAGGAGCCGGTTACGACAATAGAGTGTTGATTATTTTGTCCAATAAATGTTAATAATTACTTTAATGACAAAAATGTTTAAAAAATTGCACTCAACTAAAACATTGTTCCACTTCACCACTGCTGCTACAACTCCAACCTAGGGGAAACACTGACATGGCTATTATTTGTTGCTTAAAATACATTTGTAATTAAAGTAAAAAATAAATCACATTAGGCTACATGTATTATTAATTGGCATAATTACGTTGGCATAATTAGAAGGAATAATTTATGAGTTTTAAGGAAATTTAGAAAATTGACAACTTTGTAGGCTAAAGCTTGTTTAGAGTCTTTTTCATGGTGTTTATAGCCCTCATTTAAAAAACATGTCTATCTTTGTGTTGTTTAGGTTGGCAGAACATATTGCTTAAGTGATTAAATTAACATTAATCATCTTGACCTAGTTATCGTTACAATCTTTTAATGATTGACTTGGCTGAAAATCATAGCAACCTAGTTATAGTTAGCTAGCAGCTAGCCTAGCACGAAATAAAACTCACCGTTAAGAAAGTTCAGTAATGTTTGGAAATCTAACACTGGACGTTAACGTCACATTTTGGTAATGATTGGCTCTTATATATCTTATGATATATTTTTAAAAGTTGCTGTCCGTTAGCAGCAGTAAAACAGGAAATATTGAAGTGTTACCTTAAGAGAAGACAGTCCTGTTTTCTTTTCAAGAGGTACAGCCGTCGTATCCGTTACTCTCCATATCTACCGATGCAGTCTCGTCGTTTAAAGGTCCTGCAGTTGGTCATCGTGTTTACCTCGACTCGAAGCAAACTTTGAACTGCCAGTTAACTCTCCACTATAAATCTGGATCCGTTATAAGGCGAGGGGCGTCTCCACAGATGTTGTTCCTACAGCCCACAAATCCTGCCCCCCGAGCCTCTATATCATTTATGTATATAACTTTCTATAAGTACGTGTTGTGTCTCCACTTGAAAACAAACTTTCTTCAAGTCTGTCAACATTGTAGAGCACTTCGGATAAGCGTTCTTCCATCACCATGACAACGGCATGCTAATTTCAATGTCCTGCTCTTCACGGATGAAGAATTAATCTCTTTAACTCTGGGTGTCCTCTGTGTCTTTCTGTAACATAGTGGGCTATCTACAGTTTTACAGAATCAAATGGAAGCTAAATGTAACCCTGCTGGACAGAAAAACATAAAATCAAATCAGTTTAAAGATGACGTGCAGCTGCTGGTTTAAAGTGAGTGTGCGTCATGAAGGTTTACCTAAAAGTAGGGGGCGTAGGCAGCGAGGAGGATTTAGGGCCCTGTACACATGAGGGGCCTTTTATGAGTATAGCAAGGAAACATACTAGCCTACAAGTAAGTAAAAAAATAAAAATCAGTAGGCTTGTGCAAAAATGGCCCCTGGAATGTATTCATTTTTCTAAAATTCTCTAATTGAATTATCATGATTGTTAAAATAACACATTAGCAACATGTTGCTGCTAATTTTAACACAATATGCCAATGGACAGTTTGAGATACAGTTTGTTTTGTAATGATCAAGGAAACTTGGAAAAATAGTTTTCTGATATAATGGTTAGTTCCAATTCATTCTTTCATTACAAAGTTTTCCCCATTCTGTATATAAATGCAAGGGGTGATAGATTAAACATCTTCCAGTGAGATTTCCCAAAGCACCTGGTAATTCCCAAGCAGTCATTCCATCAGCACCTGAGCTGCTATGCCTGTCCATGGTTCACACTTCTCCTATAGTCTCCAACAGTGAATAGTGGGAGAGTGGCCCCCAAAGCTTACTGGGCACTAATGGAACGCAATCCAGTCTGCTTTCCTCAGACAGACAGCATAAGATAGTCATACTTATATCAGATCTTGCTTCAGCATGAAAGCCACTTTGGAGAGGTGTTTAAAAAACAGCAACTCCTACCTATTATATTTCTGCTCAAAAATCGTCAGACTGGAAAGACTCACAGGATAAATCAACAGACCTGCTGCCTCCTGCCCCAGTATTTTTTTACTGACAAACTCACATTCACTATTAGCCTGGGGGTTTAATCATTGAATTGCTGTAAGTGAGACATCAAGTCTTTTGCCCTACAATGGATGACTAAGTAATGGCCTTAAAAATATTTTACTCTTAGGAATTAACTGCACTGTACCGTAGATATTGAAAAGAGCGGGGTAATAATTCTGAGGTGCATTCTTGTGCACTCATGTTGCCATGTACATATATTCAGGAAGCTTCAAGGTAACCACTACCAGATCAGTTTATGAGAAATGAGCGCCCTCTACTGTAAGACGAAGGTGTTGTTGGTAAAACTTTGGAAAATTCAGGTATAAAATCCTGTTTTATTAAGCACCAGTTTGACTCCACCATAGTGTTAATAAAAGCGAAGGATATACATAGAAAAGGAGGAAAATCATTTTTTAGTGTTCTAAAGTGGTGGAAGAAGTAATAACATCCTTAACTTGTCATTTCCATATTGAAAACAAATCCCATGAAAAAAACAATGAACAAATGATCCCCCTGACCAAATAGTACTGCTTCGCTTTGAAGTTGGAGTCTAATAAAGCTGAGTCTTATTTGAAATAAAACAACATACGACACTCTTGCAATTACTGACATAATAATTCATCACAATGAACATGGGAACCAGATTATTTTGAGTACGTGCCACATTCACCATCCTGCTGCTTTGAGTAGCATTTTTAGTAACATTTAATTACATTTCAAGAAATGACTTAGACTTCTTAAGACATACTTAATGCATTTTGTGTTATAAACACTTTTTAAAGAATTCTTTTAGTGAGATTTTGAGCAAAAAAAGGGATCATTTTGCAAGACTTCTATTAAGAGACATACGTTATTAAATATGAAAGTGTTTTAAGCCAACTGTTACCATGTTTAAAAGTTATTGTTCTTATTTTGAGGAATGCTTTCCTGCAGAGTTTTGCAGAATATTGGTGTGTTCATATTGTTGTTGTTTGAGGTTTTATCTTTCTGTATATATAATGTGTTGTTGATACATCTTTAGTAATATTTTATATTCATAAATGTAATTAATGTTTTACAACATTTCAATACTAAGTCTACTTTATGCAACAACAAAAGATGAAATACTTAAATGAAGTACAAATGCCTAAAAGCTTCACCTCTGGAGTCAACACTATAAGGATTCTTTCCTTTCTAATTGTTGCACTTGTGTATGCAGGCACACACACACATACACACACACACACACACACACACACACACACACACACACACACACACACACACACACACACACACACACACACACACACACACACACAAACACAAACACACACATGCACTTGACTTTCCAAGTTCAAGGTATGGGGGATGTCAGAGTGTGCTCCTAGTGCTACATTATTGATGGAGCATATTACCTTACATCCTCACTTCCCTGGCTGCGCTACAAACAAAGCTTGCTCATGAACTATTTAATGGATGATTTTGAACCGAAAAAATATTTTGCAGATCTGGGCATGCGCTGACCCTGGCTCTTTCAGCCCCCAGGCATCTGATTTCACAGTAGTGAATTAGACATCTGCTGCCTTCACTGGTCATACTTGAACATGACAGCAGATCCCCTGAACTATATTCAATGGTAAGATGATGAAATACTTTCCTATCTGCAGTGGGCTATCCATAAAAGTAAATGTATAAAAGTATGCAGAGGCAGCAGAGTGAAATGGGCCTGAGCCTTTACTTTTTGTAAATATTGAGGATTCCAACATAAGCTATTGCATAATGAATTTGACATTGCTATCAAATTCAAATATATTTACTTTTCAATCTCTGTAATTTATAATATGATCATTATATGACAATTAAGTAAGACAAAAAGAAAACATATGTTTCCAAGTGCATGTTTGCAAAGCACAAAATAGTCAATTTGACCTTAAGTGTCCAAATGCAGTTTACTCGGTCAAATAAAAGAAAAAAACTCAGTAGCATCACTGATCAATCAAGGTGCCTTGCCAATGATGAGGATGCTCATAAGGAAAACCATAATGAAGAAGATCCACATGAAGAATCTGTCCATTACTTTAGCAATCTTCTTCCATTCTGCTCCTTTGGCGCATGTGGCTCTTTGCTCTCGGAAACAGTTGGCGATATACTCGACATTGCGCACAAGCTTGGTGTCCACACCAGGGATGCCGCTGCCATAGCTACAAAACACGCAGGGGCCGAAGGTAACAGTGGGACCTGGAGGTAGAGGCTTTTTGTCTTCAGGGCAACAGGGAAGCTTTTGGTCTTCGAAGTAACCGGGGACTTTCTGGTCTTCTTTGCAGCAGTCGCTTGCCAGGATCTTACCATTAGAGCCTTCATATTTCCCAGGTGCAGAGCTGGAGAGGTGGCTCTTCTCCTCTCTGGTGATGTAGTGCTGGGCTCTACCTTTATGGTGCTGTGGCTTGGGGGTCTGAGGTCTGGGGTATTTTTGACTTTTCCAGTCTTGTTTGCTAGCATGGTTCCCTGGTTTACCATTTGCTTGAATGTGGGAGCTGTGGTGCTGGTAACAGACATCATCCTGGGGGGAGTGAAAAGATGAAGCAGAGGACGAGGGGGCAGAGGCGCAGTTCTCACCCACCTCATAAACACAGAAAATCTTGGACATGTAGTCAATGATGAGGACTTTTGCCCAGTGGGGGACTGGTTTAGCCTCCGCACCACAGAAGTGAATATTCATGATAAAGATGGTGAGAGACGTGGAGGCTGTGACCATGGTCATAGTGGCGATATAGTACTTTCCTGGGAGTCAAATAGAAACAAGATAAAAGACAGGAAAGAAGGTTGCTGTCAGGACTCTAGAGACATGTACTTCTTAGTATTTCACTTTTCTTTTGTTGTATACAGTGTTTCACAATCCTTCACTGAATATCTCTTTCCCCAGAAATGTCTGGTTCAATATAAAGTTATATTTACAGTTCTTCATAGGCACATATTGCTGTAAGCAAAACATTATTGTCAGCATGCTAACATTAGCTAACAAGTTACCTTTGCATCAACAATGCTGATGTCATAAGTATTTAAATAAAAATATACTGTATTTATTAGACAAATGGAGCTTCGATTAAAGGTTATGGGCCAACAAAGTAAAAGCAGGAAATCCTGAGGATATTTCTTTTAAATTCACAATCAACTATATTTACAGCTCAGATGTTTTTATAATCGTATTGCTGAGATTCAGGTTTTCAAAGTCTGAAAATTTTACTTTGATTTCATTGCTTTTCTGCAACTGTAGACTGTAATCTAGGAATTGAAACAATTGAAATAAATTAGGAATGAGCTGTCCTAATGAGTTGAAAAATAAGTTGTTGTGATAACTAATTGGTTATGGACAGACAAGTCACAACAACCAAGTATTAAACCAACTCCTAGCTTAGCATAATGTGCATAGCTACCATTACCATTACCTTGGGCGTTGTCTTTTCAATTGTATCATGTCTCTCTATCAAACAGTGGTGTTTGTTAAAAAGTGGTTGAATGCTAACGTTAGCTGTCATTTAACATAGTCTTATTGGTCATTTTAAATGCTGTTTTGAAGCATGGATGAATGTCCATGTCCACAATTCTAATCTTGTCTTTTCAGCTACTGATCAGTTTAGAAGCAGTGAAATCATAAAGATGTGTCAGGTTTCTGCTTGTGTTATCCTTGCTTGTGTTGTACTTACTCTCTGATGTACGTAGCTTTGGATAAAAGCGTAGAATTTCTGGAACTCAGCGATACAACATTATGAAAGCATTTGTGCCAACCAATCCTGAGCATGACATCAGCGTAAAGTGACAGCCGTGTAAATATGGAGGATTGTCAGTGTCATGGAAGAACTGGTAAAAAGTCATAAAGTTTTATGACAATTTGTCTGTTGAGAGATTTCAGTCTAAAGCAAAGTAAGACCAACCACCAGATGGTACCACCCATAAATACATAACTGCTAGCATAAAAAATCTGTCCAGGCTTTAACATGGTCCCCCACAAACTCTTACCTATAAGGGGCACACTCTCAGATGGAGGCATGCTCTCAGCCACCATTAGCTGGAACACAGTGAGAGCCAGAAGAACTGTGACTCCGAGGGAAACTTTCTCTCCAGAGTCCGCAGGCAGGTAGAAACCCAGAGGAGCCAAGAAGGAGATGAGGAAGCATGGAAGGAGGAGGTTGAAGATGTAAAAGGAGGAGCGGCGCTGAAGGAGCACTGTGTAGGTAATGTCTGGATATGGGTCCGAGCAGCAGCCATACATTATTACATTCTTAGTGGCAGGCATGCCATGACACTCCCACTCCACATTTTCCACAAAGTCAGACAGGTCACCGCTGTCCATGCCCATAAATATGTCTACCTGAAAATATGGCAAGAGAATAAGTGTTTCGGATTTACCAAGCTGTCCAGTCGAGAATGTAATCAGTGTGCATGGTCGCACGTGAACTAACCTGGTTGCCATTGTATGTCCATGAGCCGAATGTCAGCTTACATTCCTGGCTGTCAAAGGGGAAGTAGGAGACATCCACCACACAGGAGCTCTTGGTAATGGCAGGAGCATCCCAGGTGATCTCTCCATTGTAGCGCAATCTCACGTTGGTGTCCATCGGTCCTGAGAAATCATCGTCAGCTCTGCAGGAGGATGAAAAGTTGACACAAATTGACCAGCCATATTTGTTATTTGTCTCAGTGTTGGTATATTCTGTCATTAAAGAAGTAAGCATGGGGCCTGGAGTTTTTTTTTTAAAGAAACTGAGTAACTAAAGGTTTTTGCTTATGTTGATTCTTTATTGTATGTTGCATTGGACCCTGCGTTGTATAAGACACACTTTTGCACTCTACTACAGGCAAAAACCTGAAAAAGAACTTGTTCACTTCTCATCAGGGACCACACCTCTGTAATTCCTGCTTTCTCTGTGTATTGCATGGTAATGTTAATTTATAACGACAGATTTTTACAATTTGTGTGTGTGTGTGTGTGTGTGTGTGTGTGTGTGTGTGTGTGTGTGTGTGTGTGTGTGTGTGTGTGTGTGTGACGTACTGGCGTACTTGTTATAGAGCACGAGGTCGGGCCTCCACACCAGGCTGCTGGGTATGTGGATCACCTCCAGTCCGTCATAGTCCTCTTTATTCCACCTGAGGTAAGCATCATGCCATGTCTGCCGGATCCACAGATAGGCAATCAGCACCTGGTTCCTCTCATCCTTCAAACACACAGAGCCACTTAAATAGGAATGGAGACACACATTACTACACACACTATACATAGAATATATACTAACAATAGCTTAAATTGAAGAGTGATCATTTTGGTCTCCTCTGTGCTGCTCATTATCTCTCTATGTGCATCATGAGGGCCAGCACGCTTCAGATTATCACAACAGTTGAAATCCAGACCTGTCTGTCTATATCAGGTGGATGAGCAGAGTTGATAGCTGATGGAGGTGGGTGGAGTAGGCTTCACTAAAGCACAAGCTCTTTGGGGAATAGGACACTCCAACAGACATGCGTATTTATTATCTGGCTCTGTCTCCTCAAAACTAACAAACTGACAGCCTGGTGTCAGAGGCAAAGCTGTATTCTGTATTCAACCGCACACAGCAAACTCACGTGCACAAAACAAGTGCTTATTCACTGTGGGATGGCACAGCACTGAACCCGAACAGGAACATGAGACAGCTGAGTAACAGTAAGCTCGTCCTGTACAGCAGGAGGTCTGTCAGTAATATACTTCAGCATTCTCTGCTTCTGGTGACTACTGTCTTTGCGAAATGAGCTCTTACTAATGATTGAAAATACAAATTAAGCATTAAAATTATATTCAAAAGCATCTACATTGACCTTGATAAAATACTCTCCAGATATAGTTTAATATTCTGGAGATACACATCCTACTATATACTGGCAGTCCTGTGGTTTGGTTTAGCGAAATATGTTTTATTTTGGTCAAGATGTAACAATAAAATACAATTGTTAAAATGAAATGTAGCGAGAGTTTAGATTGAATAAACATTGTAACCCACCATGTCTTTGATCTGAGAGAGGGTGATCTGTAAGGTGACGTTGAGCGCTCTGTCCGTGTCCTCCACAGGACGCAGTGCGCTGGAATAACTCTCCATCAAATCGTTCAGGAGCTTGTGGGCGAAGTGACCCTGAGCTGAATGAGCCACTGCAGGGGACAGATGGGCTCATTAGTCATTGTGACACACAAACAAATGACTTTCAAACATAGTTTCAAACCAGTACTTATCATAAAAATATAACAATATTCTAAATGAATGACAAAAAAATCAAGACTATTTTATTATTACCTCATAATGTAAAACTGTTGTTGGATTAATTTCTTTGTGAAGGAATAACTTGTTGTTTAAATTATTCCCTCATGTGAATCCTTAAGAGAAAACCCCAAAAGCCTCATGGAGTCTTTCTTTCCTGCTGTTCAGGCCCTTTAATTATAATTTTTACATATCAACAACTTAACACTTTCACAAAAGTCATTTGATTCTTAGATAGAAACTAGTTCTATAGTTTGGAGAGAAAAATGAACGTCAAAGTTAGCTGCCCTTTGCTTGAAAGTGATTTTTAAATATATAGACATAACTGTTATTACGCACAAAGCAACATGTTTGATAAACCTACAAGTTTGAAACAGCTTGCAGGACCTCTTAAAACATTTTAAATAATTAAAAACAGCATATTTATGTTTCTTTTGTCCGCATGCTGGTTGAGTCTGACTCACCTTCGGGGAGAAGCATCGCCAGACAGATTATTGGAATCATCTTGAGCACTTTAAAATAAAGTTAAAGATAACTCTAAACAGAAACTATCAGTCCTTTGTGTTTCTCCGTTATCAGGCCTACATGATGCCCGTTCAACCCCAATTGAACTCAGTTGCAGATAGCAGGGCACCGTTTCAATCCGGTCGTCCTCTCAGTCAGGCAGCTTTTACAGCTTGGCAGGAGAGGCTACACGTCTGCAGCCTGCGACACGGAATAAAACTCCGACTATCACATAACAGCATCAGACTGAGAGAAACAGGATAATCATGAGCCATAGCCTCACCACACACTGGTCCATGCACCTGTCAATCAAACGACTGCAGACAGGTGGGCTGCTGGCCTGTTGACAATATCAGGAATGGTAGGAGGAGGAGAAAAGATGGTAGGGTAAATAACTCAGTTCCATACGAACTGCCTGGTTCATATTGTGGCTAAGCTGTTAGATGTGGAAACAAATAAAAGATCATTTACCTTATCTGTTAATTACAAAGTGTCACAAAAGAGAATTTCAATTCTTAAGGCACCTTCCCTAAAAAGTATTTAGTTAAAGTTGAATATTAACATATTTTTATTTAAAGCTTTAGTTCTAATCTCAAAAGAGAAAGTAAAATCATTTCCTTGAGTTTTATTAAACACAGCAATGTTTACGTTGGTTTTGATCAGATTGAGCTATTAAAAAAAAGAACACAGGTAACTTCACCCTTTGTTCATTGCTCTGGATATCTATAAATTCTCTGGGCCCTCTATGATCTATGGCAAGGGGAATTATGGATTTATGAAGAAAAAAAGAATAATAACAATAGGTGTACAGTACATTGTACATATTACCCAACAACAGTTGCATAGTACTGAAGTAAATTTAGGAATCTTAGTAACATCAATATATACCATTTGAAATAAGCAACTTTAACCATACTGTTGCATCACACATTGCATACCAGTAATCCCCAACAGCAGCATGGGCGACTTCTTTTTTTTTCTTGATGTGTCAAACTATGAAAATAAAATCATGGTAGCATGGCTGGAACAAAGTGCATCAAAGAAGGTATGCGGTGGAGGAGTCATTAACGATGCCATACGTTCATTTGATTTAATTTGTAGACTAATGTTTCCTGCCCTGTGTAGAACAGTACTCTGCACCGGGATGCTTGGAGGAGTTTCAGATGGAAGATAAACTAGAGGTATAAGCCAACATCCAGTAGAGGGATAAAAAATGAGCTTTTCGTCACACAGAGGCTGGTTAACTTTGAGGCAGGTGCAACAGATCAGCCAAATACAAAATAATTTAATCTATAAGGTCCTCCCATATATTTGTCAACATAAATATAACAGTTTATTTGTGTGTGTGTATGCGGGTTGGAATACAGTGTTCAGATTAATGCCAGGGTTTCTTGGAGGTTCAGCAAAGCACACCATGCTATCAAGCAGGCCATCTGTCTGTTGTTCATTCTCAGCGTGCTCAACTGTAAGCGAGGTGATGTGAACATTATGAGCGGCGCCTGTGTCACCTTCTTTTTGTGGCTCTAAATGCAGTATGAAAGTGTGTTTGCTAAACAGGGAACCTTATGCAACAGCAGTGCGATCCTACATTTCTGTCCAAAGTACTACTGTACAGTAAAGATGACCTGCTATATATACATAATCTATTCTTCTGTTTTCCTGCGTGCACATTCCTGTTCTAAATTGGCCTTCTTGCTCCATTTTCATGGTCAATATTATTCCCAGTAGGTTCAATTTCTGTTGATCTTAGACCATTCATCCTCTCCCTAGTCTTTATTTAAATGCATGCAAAACCACACTTGTTATAAAGACAAATTCTCTCGCCATAAATATTGTTACCATGATTAAACTCATTACACCTGACTGTGACAAACTCATCGATCGTCATATCGTAAAAAGTCATTTTGTTGTATTTTTGGAAGGGGAAAAAAATCCAGTTGAGAATAATCACACAGATCTGTAAAGACAGGTCACAGAAAGGAGAGATAGTTTTAATTTACACAGACTTTAATATCTTTATTTACAGATGAATCATTTTGACATATTTGTCCATTGGCATCATTAAGATGCTGCAATATTTTTCAAACTTGTTATGAACTATTTCCATCCAGACTTATATGACAGCTTGTGTTACTGCTGACATGGTTGTTTTGTTTTCTCTCTGTTTAAAAACAAGAATCGAGATTTATTCCTGCAGGAGGCCAAAACAAATATTTGTTTTCTAAATATGAGGAAAGGGACAGGTGAAAGAACTGTGTGAAGAAAAGATGAGGGGATGGGCGCTGGAGTTTGCTGCAAGAGCTTTGTGGTCATCAGACAGTTAATGTGGGGGAAATGGCTTAACAAAAAAATCAGTATGGGTTCTGTGTGAACAACTTAGGGACACTTTAGCTGGTTTCCAGAACAGGGAATGAGCCTCATCTTAATCTGTGTCTGAATAAAACTGTACTGACCTTTGAATTTACTATGCACTCTTTTGTGCCCCCAAAATCCCCCAGTGAGGGAATAACAAAAAGGATTCAACGCTTCCTAAGATATTTCTTCACTGCTCATTGTACTTTATACTGTTGTATTGTTTGTTATTTATAAATTATTAGAAGAGAATGAAGCTGGAGATACAAAGAAAATAATGTGCTTTGCTAAGGACTTGGCTCAAACCCTGATCAGAAAACAACTCCAAAAGTGTGTTCAAATCATGACAAAGTCCAAAAGAGCCTCCTAGAATGGCTTTACTCTCCCCTGCTGAAGTTTTCAGAAATGAAAAGTTAATGCACTGCATAGGCAAGGATAAGTCACTGACAGCCGCTTCCAGGACGCAGCCCAAAAGCTGGGAGGCTGGCTAGCGTGGGCGGGGTCTAAAGTCTGGAATTTGCTTTAAATGGGGGCAAGATGTGTGTGAAACAACTGATTGTAGCACTGAGTGGAATGTTGAATGAACCAAAAGAAACCAAAGATAAGAGCTCACTGAGCAACAGATTGTATGGTACACAGAGTGTGGTACAGCTGAGATGATGAGCAGGGAGGAGAGATGCCACACAGAGGGGTTGAAGGGAAGGGGGAGGGGGATGGGGGTGGGTAATTGTGGAGGTGAGAAGAGGATAAGTCGACTTGAAATTGCAGGAAATTTGGAGGACAGAGGGTGTGTATCTGTGATGAGGGGGGATAGGGATCAAGAGAAAGATGAAGACAGAGTCAAGATTCAGTTACTGAGCAGTAGCTCTGTTGCTGACTCCACGTCCCAGGATTTTGACGACAACGCCACTATTACTGCATTCTGGGAAAGAAACAAGGAAAAAAACAATCAGTTTAATTCTACAGCAGAATTCATCAGAAATAGGCAAAAGTAGTCAAGAGATTCTTACTTTTTCAAAGCCCATGGCACAGAGTTTGTCTATTTTACGTGTGTACTCCGGACTGGAGACAGGAGCGCCAGCGTAATAATGAGACCAGAGCCTCGCCGTCTGTTTGAACATCTCTGGGTTCTGCTTGTACTGTGGGATGAACAGAAGTGGAAAACTACAGTTAAGCTGTCTAACAAACATTGTTTTTTTCTGCTTTGTTTGCATACCCTGGGACATATGGGCCTACGAGCAGAAAGGTAGTGCACTTTAAGAACCATGTTTATTATTTTGAAAAATATGTGGCTCCAAAACAGATTTCGTACAAAGTAAGTAAATGATGTAACCTTAGGGGTTCCTGCGACAGTAAGAGACAAAGAAAAGAGCCAGTGCTGCGTAGCTTTCTTTTTTCATGCTGAGTTTTCATTTTTTAAATGTGGCTACACGTTTTTGGTCAGAATGATAATCCTGATTTCTTCAATATTGAGATCTCGATTATTTATTCATTATAGGTAGTTTATTTGTGTTTTTATTTGCATTTTAAGAATTTCTTATGACATTTAAAGAGCATAAAGAGAGAATATAAGCACAGAGGAAAAACAAACAAAACACCAAAAAAAAGAAAAGAAAACAAAAACAAGCTGATTACATAAGTCTCAGATACAGTAGCTGATCAATGTCTGATTTTATAGGTATTACACTTTCACAAGTCATTATCGGTAGTTTAGGTACTATTTTTTTGGTTTATAGCTGCTTATTTTAAAAACATATATATCTTGGTATTCAACTATTGCCAGATCTGGACTGGGACAAAAAAAATCCGCCCTGGCTTTTTTGGTCTGCACCAGCTCCGAACAATTTGCCAAACATAACCCAGCAGCAGCCCCCTACTGTAAGATGACGTGAAAGTCATTGGAATGATTCTCTCTGCAACTACACCCCGATGCAAACGAACTCCGAGTTGACCGTTTTCAAGACAGACAAGCGAAATAGACCTTAAGAAAACTATATGTTTACTAATGTATCAAAGTATAATTTACATGACGTCATAACACATGACGTGTGTGTGTGTGTGAGTAGAGAAGAGAACTGAAGGGAAACAAGTTGAGCAGAATAAAGTGGAATGTAAACAAACATGAATATAAGTTAGAGAATGAACATACAGAACATGATATATAACCTGACATGAAGATAATAATGTATTTATGTTTATGTATTTAAATGTATTTCTTTAAATATTTTCAATAGACGACCACATAGAGATTTCAACGAGCAGAAATTTTAAACGTAAATAATCAAAATCGAAAAAACCTTTGCACATCCATTTCACAAGACAGGTGTGTAGGAGAGCAATGTGTCCATCAAAAACTGAAAGGTAAGGTAAAGCTAGACCTTCATCACTTGTACCGAAACGCTGCCAATAAATGTTTGTTTGCAAGTTAGACAGTGTGCGGGAGTTTATCTTTAAACGTAAATAATCGCCGTCAATTGTGTTTCTTTGATCGTTGGAAGGCCAAAACCGTGATCGTGATTCAATTCATTGTGCAGGCCTAAATGCAGGTGTAGATTTTCCGTCAACAAAAGCTTTAAGCATTAAAACAGAGATACCTAATTTCATAAAAGTTATGATGCAAAACTACAAACTAGACTGATCAAATAATGTTAAAGTTGATTTGTAATATAGCGTTTTCAGTGGTGCTAAGGAATATTGAAGAGTGCAACATTTTCCAAACTTAGAAACAATTCTATACAGCTGAAAAACTAAACCCCCCTCTCGCTGTATCTTATCCAACCTTATTCTATTCCTTTGAGTATGTTTTATCAAGCTGTGGGCTGGTAGGTTACAGACTGTGAGTAATTGATAGTATGTAGGTGTTACATTGTGTCCAATAGAGTAGGGCAAACAGCCACACTTACTGCCTACACGTGATATTTCACAACATGTCTTTACAAACTCTGAAAAGAATATTGCTTCACATATAACCATGTACTTGTGTGAAGCACAAAAAACAATACTTCACCTATGTCAGGGCATTTAAGGTCAGTTCAGAGTCATGCAGAGGTGAGTCGGACTTATACTGTACATACGAGTACAAAAGAGAGAGCTCACAGTATGCACAAAAAAAATCTTTTTTCACACTATTTTATGTTATTAAAGATACATAACACAAAGAAAACATATGAGAAGACTTCACTCTAAAAAAATGGATGCCCACCCATCTCTTACACTTTTGGAGCCAGTTGTGTAAGATGGATATCACAGTAGTGTTATTAGTGTATGTCCTATTACCGTTGTTTAGGCAAACACGTCAACAAAGAAACAAATAAGTGAGAGGACCTTCTCATTTTAAACTGCAGCTACAAGTTCTTTGTTTGCAGATGATCTGTTAGTTATTTTTCCATAAATTATCTCAAATGTGGAAAGAAAAGGTAAAATAACTACATAAGGTCAGGGACAGGAGCAACACAAAACATTTAGGAAGCACATTTCTAGTATTATCAAATGATTATCAACAAAGTTGCCAAATAATTTTCTGTCATCATTTGCAGAAGCCAATCAACAAGACCCAGCCTCCAGCTGGAATGTATGATATGTTTGATCCCATCTGTCATGATGTTAAAGTACTTTATGTATTAGAACTGGTACTTACAGAGGGTTTTAACATGTCTATGCATTAGTGCTGTATATATGATATTCATACAGGTGGAGGAACTCACTGGTCATTCTATTACAATTTACTATAACAGTCATTTACCTAAAACATATTTGAATGCTTACATTAGAATAGTTGCTGTATCTTAAAAGCTGTCGTTACATGTTTTTAACTAATTGTGTTGAAAGTTTTAAATCATGAAAGCATTTGGCTAGATCATAGAAGTGTAAAAAACGACTGTATAGATATCTCATGTCAGATGGCAATCTTTCAAAAGAAAAAAAACATAAGCATGCAGTATGTTGCTCTACTGTTCAATTATGATAAAAAAAAAATCTACAGCCACAATCAAAACATAAACAAAGATGCACTCACCTGATTGGCTACCACAGCGTCTTGTGGATCATCTGGTTCTGCAGCTGCCAATAAGGCTTGTAGTGACAAGAGGACCGTCCTCAGTGTCATCGCTGCCGCCCTACAAGAGTAAACAGGGGACTGTTTAGTGGAGCAACATACATTTTCCTCATGGACTCCTTTAGTTGTGTTTCCTCCATTTGTAGTTTTCCATATGAGAGATTTTATGATCAGTATTAAGGAGGATAGTGTAAGGTTTAAAATGCCTGAACAAAATAATCATCTTCTAAAATGACAGGATTAATTACATAATGACTTGCGTGTTTATCATCAGACTTAATCATTGATTTGATTTCTAGCACATGTTTTATATTGGATCAATATACAACAAGCTATAAACTCAGGAATACAGTTCAAATCACTGCAAAGATGATTGTGTTGTTATCAAACACAAGTGGGCAGCAGAACAACAACTTAGAACAAGCCATGTGTTTGGTAGGAAGGTCTCACAGGACTAGAAAAGTTTTTATAGTAAAGGTATGTTGGGTGAGGTATGTCAGGAATGCTGGTACACATTTACTCACCACTGGTCTTTGAGAATGTCCAGACATATTGCACCTGTGACTGAGCTTATGTTGGGATGCCAGATCTTTGTGATAAACCGCACCTGAGAGATTTAATGAATACATTAGCATGAAACATGTCTGACACCCATGTCTTCCTAGAAATGAATGTGACGAAAAAGAAATTCATTTCTACCTTGGGTGGATTGAATGGATACGTCTCTGGAATTTTAATTTCTAGTTGATATTTACCCCCTGGAAGAAATAAGAGGTTTCGTACAGTAATTATCAAACATGCTGTAAAAGGACAACTGATCCACATTTTTTGGTGAACATTAATAAGAAAGTAGAGGCTCTAGTAACAGTAAGTTTAAGAACCGTCTTGTAAACGACAGTGACTCTCACTATCAAATAACAAAGTCGTGCAACCATGCATACAGGTAAGCAGACAGGAAGGTTTAGCGAGCCTCTCCTCACCTTCATATGGTGTGTCAGGTGGCCCTGCGATCTCCCCTTTGAGTTCTGTGAAGTTCTCATCCACCAAATCCACCGTTATCTGGTTTTTGCTTGTCTGCAAGGATAAAAAGGCAAAGAAGCATTTTAACTTCAGTAAACAAGCAGACTGCAAAAGTGTTAAACTAGCTTGCTGTCAAACTCAAACCTGCCTATGCAGCAGAAGTTGACACCCCCCGCAGCATTAGCCAAAAGTTGACCTACACTTGTTGCACACATCACATCTATATATAGTGGCCCTCTAAACACAACTTTGGAAGAATATGCAAAATAATGCATATCCCGGGGGAGACATGACAGCAACTCTTCAGTAGTTCATGCTGGTCTCCCACATCTTTCTTTGCTAACACAGCTAGCATGGTTACCAAAGAAGGTATGCGAGCCAGCAACGTTAGCAATACGACACTCAGTTATTTCCTGTAATTCTTCCATAACCTGTACGAATGCTGGCTAACAACAATAACGCCCTTGTCTATACTTCCCCCACGATGGTTTATATTCACAGCCAGCTCTGGTAATTCTTCGTGAAGTCACTGCCGTGTCTGACACCGTTAGCCAAAGCTAGCAGCTTGGTGCTTAGAAAGCTGTCAGCTGAGCCAGCGACGCGTCAGCCACATTCAGACTCATAGATAAAGAAAGATAAAACAAGTATAGCTGTTTCGTGAAACGACAAATGTGACAACTAACCTCTTCGCTTTTTATCACCTCCTTGAATTCCCGTTTGATCCTCTGAACTGCGATGTTGGCCATGGTTCCCCCGTGTTACCGTCCGACTGGGGCCTCGTCGCCGTCCGTCCGACCTGACTATCGTTGGCTAGCTTGTTTTGCTTTCAGTATCTCGGCACTTCTAGGATACAACCGGAAAAAACAACAAGCTGTAACGTTGTTCACCGGTTTGCCGTCGGTCCCTGTCGTAGATGCGACGTTTAATACATTAAAAAAGCTCAACATGGATGTATCATCTCAAATATACCATCACAATGGTTGATGGTACTGAAACATTTTAATACCAAACTGCATGCAGTCTGGAGGAGAGGGAGTCATGTGATCTGTATTGCCATCCTAAACGCCCTCTCCTATTGGTTGAACAGTTCATACTGCAAAGGTGTATTATTGTTATTATTATTATTATTATTATTATTATTATTATTACTTCAGTTATCTTAACATGGTATAATAGGTTAAATTAGTCTGATCTGATGAAAAACATTGTTCAGGGATACATCTGGGGAAAATGTGCAATTATCCCACCTTGCCAGGGGACAGAAATAAATAAATGCTTTTGCACAAACCGTTTTTTTGTATTGTGTCAAACAGCAATATTATGCCTTGTTGACTAAATTGTGGAGTTCTTATGGGGTTAAATAATATAATCAGGATCCAGAATGTATCAAAGAATTCAAGCATCTTTTCCAGCAAATCATGAATTTTAAGGTGGCCCCTTTTCCAAGTTTTGTCCAGGAGGACGCCCACAGTCGCAGACTTTGACAGCCCTGCTCTGAGATTTAGTTGGGCAAAACTACTCTGGGCTAAAAGGTATTACGTGCAGTCATGTAAACAGCAATAGTCAGCTTCCTTCTTTCCATTGCTGCAGTTCTCCTTCCTTCAACAATCACAGTTTCTGAAGTCTTGTACGGACAAAGATTAGTTAAAAGAAATCCATTTCCTAATAAGTGGCCACAAAATCCTAGGATAAGCACTTTGGAAAAACAATGAACATATAGCCTAGCAGCTATATATATAACCAGATGTTAGGAGACTGAGACCATTGCAACGATGATGTCGGCTTTTTAATGTAAACTTAATTCAATGGCACACAGTTACAACAATACCTGAACACATGCACATAATCATTCTCTGTATTTTTTGGTGTCTTTGAATTTTTTAACGAAAGACGTCGGTGTTGTTCTGTGACGCTAGGGGGCATCATTGTCACAGTAGATGCACACAGTGAAATGACAAACATGTTTAACGTTTGCACGAAGCAAATCCATCATGCATTCATAATCCCATGATCTATGTATTCTGGAAACCACTTAAAATTAAAACCTTTTTTGGTGCAAACAGCCAGAGATTATTAACTTAAATCTACATGAAGTATACTGTATTTTCTTCATAAGAAGGGGTCTTTTTTATTCAGCAAATATGTTGCCAGCTCAGGGTCATTTCTGTGTTGAAACATAGGCCTACTAAAATAATAGCTTTGACAATTTTAGTACCCATTAATTTAAATAACCTGCATCACAGTTAAATGGATGTGGGCACTTAATCTTAATAATATCTGTTTGTAAACTGATCACTAAAGGAAAAACAGTCATAGATCGTTAATCTTCTCTATCAATGATCAACCATGTTTTTCTGCTTCATAAACAGTTAATGTTGCTACAGTTTGTACTTAACAGGTCGACATGAGCACACAGTGACTCCTTCCCGCCTCCTGATTATTCTGTTCACCCCCCTGACTCTTTGTTTTCTTTTGGTGATGATGACAAAGATGACAAGTGCTATGAACATAACAGATGTTATTAGGAGGCAGCCTCCAAACACCAGCATTGCTTTGTTCTCGAACATCCATGCACAAACAGAGCAAGGTTCCTTCAGCGCACTGAGTCTGCAGGTCTGTTTGGTGTTATCCTCAGGAAAACCTCCTTGAGTGATGATTTCTCTGTAGACAGCGATGGAGGCTTTAGCTTTGGAGTGGTGGTGTTTGGAGTTGAAGAGGCCAAACTGGGGGACATGTCGGTCTTGCAGTTTCCACACAAAGAAGCCCTGCAGATTTACTCCATCTAACTGACGAGCTTCAGTGAAAAACAAAGAGAAGTATAACGTAAGACTTAATAAATCCTTCTACAGTTTAAGCAATGAAAGCAAACAGAAAACATATGTACAGTACAGTATGTGCAAGTACAGGTCAGCTAATGGCAATAGCATGCAAGGTATGAACTCTGAGCACTGTTACTGTAAAATGTGTTTTCCCTTCACTCCTCTCTCTTTTATGATCTTCATGATTTCTCATTAAGTCCAGTTTTATAGAATGATCCATCATAGTCATAAAACCTGTATTACTCAACATGCTGTGCAGAGGTCTGTTTTGTTCCCACTGAAAATATATGGTTCAAACGATACTTAATTAATAATAATAATAATAATAATAACTTTATTTATATAGCACCTTTAAAAACACAGGTTTACAAAGTGCTTCACAACCAGCAAACAAGAACACAGCAAACACAGAAGAACATTAACAGCAGCAAGGACATTAAAAACCGACCATTACAAGAACTTATCATAAGAACCCAGGCAAAACAAGAACCCAACAACATGAGCTGAGACCAAGAGGACAGAAGATTTAAAGGATGTAAGAAACTAAAGGAGCTAAAAGCAAATAAAAAGATAACAGCAATAAGAAGATAAGAGCAGTAAGAGAAATAGAACCAAGTGAATACATTTTCAAAAAGACAATAATATTAATAATAAAACAAGTCTATATACATATAAAACATAAAAAGGTAAAGTAAGTAAGATAAAAAAAAAAAAAAAAAATGACCAAGTTAAAACAGATAAGAGCATAGAAAAAAGGACAGTAAGAAGTAAAAGAGGAATAATAAAACCAGTAAGATAAGACATTAAGAAGACGACATCACAAAATAGCAAGTCTGTAAAAGTGTGTTTTAAGAAGGGATTTAAAAGCATTGAGGGAATCTGCGAGTCTTAACTCCTCAGGAAGGTCGTTCCAAAGTCGAGGGGCCCTGACTGAAAAAGCCCGGTCACCTTTAGTTTTAAGTCTCGACTTTGGAACGACCAGGAGTCCCCCACCTGAGGATCTAAGACTGCGGGCTGGCTCATATGGTGTCAGTAGCTCCGTTATATAATTTGGAGCCAGCCCCGTCTGTGCTTTAAAAGTAATGAGTAAAATCTTAAAATTGATTCTAAAACTTACAGGAAGCCAATGTAATGAAGCTAAAATTGGAGTGATGTGATGTCGTCTGTTACAACCAGTAAGAAGCCTAGCTGCTGCATTTTGGACTAGCTGGAGGCGAGACAGTGACCTGCTTGTGATTCCGGAAAAGAGGGAGTTACAGTAGTCCAGTCGGGAGAAAATGAGGGCATGGATGATCTTTTCAAGGTCTGGTTGGGATAGTATTGTTTTAATTTTGGAGATGGTGCGTAGATGGAAGAAGCATGATCGGACAACTGTTTTAATATGGTGTTCAAAGGTGAGATTGCAATCAAATGTTATTCCTAGATTTCTGGCGGTGGGTTGGACATTGGCAAATAAGGGGCCGAGGCTGCTCTTTGAAATATGAGTGGAGTTTGGCGGGTTGAATACTATGATTTCAGATTTAGAATTGTTCAGTTGGAGAAAGTTTTGTGCCATCCAGCAGTTAATATCATTTAGACAGTTTCTGACAGCAGCTAGGCTCTTCGCGTCCTCAGGTCTCAAAGGGAGGTATATCTGTGTGTCATCTGCGTAGCAGTGAAAGGAGACTTTGTGGCGTTCAATTATTTGGCCGAGGGGCAGCATATAAATAGAGAATCCTAATTGCAGAGGAACATTACATATCAGAAACAGAATCGGTCATTGCAAAGTAGGTTTTAATGATTCTTTTTTTATTGGGGTTTGGTGAATAATGTTGAATTAGGCAATAGAGTAACATTTAAGACATGTTCTGATTCTATATTTTCATCCTGATACTAATTGTAATTCCTAGGCTTGAGTGTTGCTGACCCTCCAGATAGCAGAGCAATAAAAAAGTGAACAAAGACTGACTGTTGCTGGCTTTACAGATGTACAGTATAGCTCCATACTGTTGTTGTTTGTTATAGTCAATGGTGTACTTGCTGATTCTGACAATCACATTTTAGTTTAGGCTGTATTTGTGGCAGATACTTATATTGGTATTAGTTTCTGAACACCATAAAAAAGGGAGCTAAAGTGAAAAAAAATCATTCTACCATCAAGAAACTTAGATGAAAATGTAAATGACACAAATATTGAGCTAAATTTGTTCAATAAATCTTTCTTTCTTTTTTTCAAATATTGTGAGATTGATGAGTGATCATATGAATCTGAATGTCCCACCTTTAAGCGCCTCCTGCAGGTAACTCCTGAGAAAGTGTTGCCTGAGTTTGTCCTCAACAGGAGCTTGGTCATCCACCCCGCTGGCTGTGACAATGATAGGCAGACCCACTCCATATCTCTGGCTCACCCAATTCAACATCTTCCTCAAGCCCCAGGGTACAAGAGCCTGCCCCAGACCAGAGGAGGGCCAGGTGGGATCAGAGAGGGTCAAACAGCCATGGTCAGGGGGTTGTTTGTGCTGAATTTTAGCCTGTGTGTGGGGATATGGAGAGACCAAACGGGTTGTAAAATGATTCAGTGCGATAAAACTTAACGCCCCTCTCAGCTCCTCTCTCTCGGCCTCAGTAAAACTTGGAAGAGGCGATTCGGGGAGGCCCATTACTTGGGCTCTCTCCTCCAGGTAGGCCCTCATTTCTTGTGGGTAGTCCCCCTTGTGATGCTCCTCCATATTTCTAGTCCCCAGCAATGGGTCTAAGAAGCGACCAAGCTCAAACAAAAGGAATCTCTGAGCAGCTGCTGAATGTGAGTCCAGGAAGGAGTTTGCAGCTTCAGCCCAGTCGGCATGTAAAGCGAGAGACACCATTGCTCCTTGTTGACTTAAATACTCCCTCTCATACAGTCTCCATGCTTTTGCATGGGCCAGCAGCAGGTGATGAGCTGCCTGATGCTTCTCTTTCTCACCTGAATAAACATCTACCAGTCTGTTTGGCTCATTGACGGTGATCCAGTAAGGAACCCAGGACCCAAGCTGCTGGTAACACAGAGCTGCATATTCCTGAAAAGCCTCTACTGTGCTGTAGTTGAGCCAACCACCAGAGGCATGCAGAGGCCCAGGCAAGCCCAGATTTGGAGCTCTGTGTGTGGGGTAGTAGAGGATCACAACAGTCTTTAGGTCCTGCTTCTTGAGCTCTTTGAGGACACAGCGGTAGTACCTTTTGAATAACAAATTGAAAAAATGGTTTAATGTGTATTGGCACAAAGGAGATTAAGTCAGATATCTTTAAATGTTTCAATTACAATGAAACTGAGAAAAAGTGACTGTCCATGTTTGTGTATTCTCACCTCAGAGCTTCCATGTTCACATTGGACATGTCTCCCTGGGGTAATATCAGAGACCAGTTAAGGGCAAAGCGGTAGTAAGATGCCTCTGTGGACACAAACAGGTTAAGGTGACCACGAATAGCCAGGTAGTCAGTGCACTGGGCTGGTTTGGTCTGCATCGTTACCCCAGGGACTGGATGCAATGAATTGTCTCCTGTCAGGTTCCAGCGGTAGAGATGTGGGTCAGTAAACTGTGGTGAGAAAGGGTAGAAGTGGACCTACAATAACACACAGGGAAAAAAATTATTTCATGATCAATTTAGCTGATAGTTTGGCATTTGTTTGCTTCTCACATTTCATTGTAGTCTCTCCTTTCTTACCTGTAAAGTGGAGTCAGCGATTCCCCAGTGAAATTCACTGGGGAAACGGCCTTGTAACTCTGTAGATGTTTTGTCATTGGGAAAGCCATTGTCAGTGATAACATGTCTGTAGTACTGAGCAGAGGTTTTTGGAGTCCTTGTTCGGTTTAGCTGGTTAAAGTCAATGTAGAAAAGGCCACGTCGTACAGTGAAACCATAATTCCACTCAAATCCATCCACTAATGACCAGGCACTGTAACTGAACACCTTCACACCATCCAACTTGATAGCTTTAAAAGAAAAACACAGAATTAAAAAGGAGAATTTTTGTTTTTTGAACTTTATCTTTTCTCTTTTTTGACGTCTTCATTACCTTGCAGAACCTGGTTGATAAACCTCTTCATCAAGTAAATGGCTACTGTGTCCTCTCTTCCCACACTGCTTTCAGCAAACCAGCCTCCCTCTGCCACCATCACCCTCGGGTCCCTATACTCCAGCTTTATCCAGCCCAGTATGCGCCTCAGGTCCGGGGTCACAGTCTGCCCATACTGTACCAGGCCTCGGCCCAGACGGAAGTTGTTGGGCCCAAAGGACAAAGCAAAGAAGTCAGTTGTTTTCTGCACCCAGAGCTTCTCCTCAGAGGAGAATGAAGGCAGGAGGGCCCCATGTTTTATTTTTAAAGAGGGTGGGTAGTCCCCATCACCGAAGATGGGGTTGGCAAACCAGCCAAGGACTGCCTCTATGGACTGCTGGCAAAACTCGATGTTATCAACTGTGGATTTTCCTCTTTGAGGCTCAACCCAGTGAGTTCCCAAAACAATGGATACTTGACCCCTCTGAGTTGGACGGAAGTGGGTGTTGTAGGTGTGCCATGCCTTGGCGTGTGCCTTGGAAATACAGCAGACACAGTTTCATGATGCAGTGTAGTCTACAACTTCATCACAATCAAACAGTCACATTAAAAAAATAAAATGCAGAGACAAATTATGCATTTTCCATTGTCGATGTAGGGTCATTATAAGTTTATTAAGCACCCACCAGGGACTTGCTGTTTGCTCATGTAATCTGCACAGTATGAGCTGTACACACACCACCTGTGCTATGCGGTATAAACATAAGCGATTATCAATGATGCATATCTCCATGACTTCCTGTCACACACTGTCTCCCTCAAGCACAGAAGTGCTGATGTGGTGGACTCTGACCTCAATGTCTGTTAAAGTGTTCTGTTTACTGACCTGTCGCAATGAAATATGATTGACTAGTCATAGAGGAGATAAAACAAAAAGTGAGCATTGAGGCTTCACCTTTTATACTGTATGTAACAATGTAAAACATACTTAGTAATTCTTCATGAATTGTTTTTGTTTCAACTATATATGTCGGAGCACTGGTGAAATCTGTGTTTGCTGTGCTGTCTTGTGACCTAAAAATCATTTGGAGGATGCAAGCATTCATCGACCATCAGCACCTGATTTAACTGCAGAAGTTCAAAGTTCACAGACAGTCTATATCATAACAGAAATGCAACATTTACTGCAGAATACATGCATTACATGCATTATGTAGCTGCAGACATTTTAATTGATTGACTCTGTCTTACTTACCCTGATCAGGTTGTGGGCCACAATGAGCGAGCCAGCAGCACCTCCTGTTTCTCCAGGAGCATGCACACCTGTCCCGTACCCCTGCACAGCCACCAGGTACGGATTATGTATTGTGAGCCAGATCTTAACACGACTCCCAAATGTTTGAAAACAAAATGCAGCATACTCCTTAAACAGCCCCACCAGTGTGTCATTTTTCCAGCCACCGTAGTGTTCCTGTAAGACTTGTGGCAGGTCCCAGTGATGAAGAGTGACAATGGGCTCAATTTTCTTTTCCAGAAGCTTCTCTATGAGGCGGCTGTAATGCTCCACAGCTGTTGGGTTGGGCGGATTTCTTGCATCTCCATCAGGGAAAAGTCTGGGCCAGGAGAGCGAGAAAGAGTATGATTTTACTCCCAGATATTCCAGTGCCTCCACATCTTCTTCCCAGCGAGTGTAGCTGTCACTTGCCACATTTGCAGTTTCGGTTGCCAAATCAAAGCCAACAGTTGAGTGGGTGAAATGGTCCCAGATGGATGGGCCTTTACCCTCTTGATCCCAGGCTCCTTCAGTCTGGAAGGCAGACGTTCCTGTCCCCCAAAGGAATCCTGAAGGGAATTTGTCATGGAGGAAAGACTGGTCTTTGTTGAAGGGGTCCGGCTTGGGCTGCTGCCAAATCCTCCTGCCCTCTCCAAGCAAACAGACAGCTTTATTCACACCACACACCAGAAACAAGAGGCAGATGGATAGGAGCTGACGAGGAGGTGATTGGTGGTGCAGCATACTGGCCGAGTCTGTCTCGTTTCAGAAATTCACTTGAAGAAGGTGGCTCATGTCAGCCAAAGTAAATACTAATGTAAATATCATAAATCCTCTTTTGGGAATCTGAGAGATCCATGATGGTTGAGGAAGAAAGCCAACACGAGAGCAACAACGTCTGAAGCCGTTAAGGTGCTGCAGAATTCATCTGATGACCTGGTCAGACGTCCCTATCTCTGCCTGAGTGTACTCATGCTCCCACTCAGCCCCTCCCTAACACACAATGTTCACACATTCAAAGGTTGACTCATGTCCACAGTCGCCTTCACAATATAAACATTTCTGTTAAATTACTGTCACCACATGGTCAATCAGGTAATCTGGATTATATCAAATGTCCCCCCATTAAAGAGAGATATAAAAACTTGACACAAAGGATATTACTGAGCTATTACCGCTAGGACACACACAAACAAATACATGCACACAGACACACACAGCTATAAAAATGCTGCTGGTTGCTGTAAAGAAGGTTCCTGTGTCAATAATTAGCTCGCACTCTGATCTTGACTCCATAATTTAGAGGAAGTACACACTGTGGACACATACTGTTTTTTTTATTTGTGTTCGAGTTAACAGATTTTTTTTATTTTTAAACTTTGCACATATTTGAGTCATTTATGGAAAACAAGGAAAGAAAAAACAATGCAGTTACACAGCTGTTGTCTTATGGACAGAAAGACCACATTGATAATCCTTTATTTGATCACCAGGTGAGAACAGTGACACCAGCATATAACAATTTATTGAATTTAGCTCCCCTTGTCGGGTGAGTAATGTTCTCTGCCCCGAGGAAACAGAAGTGCTGCTAGAACACAAACATTGCAGGGAATTGTGTGTGCGTGTATGGGTTTGTGTGACTGTCTTTTATTTAGGCCTCTCAATCACATTAAAACAGGTCACACCCCATTAATGATCTCCCTCTAAGTCCTCAGTCATCAAAGGCGGGGTCTATAGCCGATTACAGGAAACAGTGTGGTTGCAATTGAAACACCCTCCATTAAAACATTCGGGGTTAAGTTAATTGAGTTGGGAAATGATGAAATCTACCACCCTGACTGACCTCAGTGTGGTCGCTATGATACTACAGGATAAAAGCTTAAAAGCAATTAGATTTGTTTCTAATCTGTCCTTCGTGCAACTGACGACATCCTTACAATCACAGAGATCAAAATACTACAAGAGAGAATTCTTGATATAAAACATAGGTATACCTTTGAGCCAATGGGAAAAGGATCAATCTTTAGATGTTTGTTCTTTTTTGCTGTTGTTTTTGGTGTCTCAGTTCAATCAAACTCAAACTTCTGATGGAGAGAATAGGGATTGGAATTCTTGAAACACAATCAACATAAAAAAAAACTTTTGAAATGATTGATTTTTTTGGGGGTTGGGTTTTTTTCCCTATCAAATTAGATTTGTTGTTTCAGTAAGTTTAAGTATTATTTGATGATATTTGGTCTCATGTTGTTCCATATAACTTAGAAGCACACTTTGGAACTTTCAATTCCTCTTTACTGACTTATTTTATGCAACAAGGATCTGACCATGAAGATTCAAAAATACATTCCTTCCTTCATTAAAACTCAGCTCAGTCCAGTACAAAAAAAGTGAAGTGAAAAGAGGATGTAGAAGAGATAAAAATGTGACGGAACTGAGTGACTTTCTTTTCCGTGTTGGTATCCTGTCAGTAATTTGTTTTAACTGTAACATCTATTAGAGAGGAACAACAGAGCTTGACAGTCTTCGGAGCTGAGGGTTATCGTTGAAAATATCCATCTGACTTCAGTACAGGTGAGTGAATTTGACAGTATATTGATTAGATATGTTTTTAGAGCTATCTATATTTATTTAGGGATTTTTTTGGATTTATTTCAAATATAGGGTACAGCATTGAGATAGCACAAATCTACACACAAAGACAGAAAGACTGTTTGTGGGGTTTTTTTACTCTTCTTTTGGTCACCCCATATATATACAGTATATACCGTATATTACTAAGAGTATGCTTAATAACTGAAACACATCATTTTTATGTCATACAGTACAATCACAGGGACCATTACAGCTCAAAACACATTTAATGGTGGAAAGTAACTATACACACATTTATTCAGCTACAGCTGTGATTTTGATGTTCTTTTACTTTAACTTAAAGTATTTTGGCTGCTTTCATGGCACTGCAAATAACATGCAATCATTATTTATACTTTTCTACACTGAAAACATTCAATAATCTTAGTTTTTGGTTATTTATAGGTTCAGACTGAGAATTCAAAACCGTGTTTGCAAATGAATAATCAAGTCTTAATGTAGAATATTTAGTAATCCTTTCTTTAGAGGTGGGGGGCAATTCACAAGCTACCTATGTATAAAGTATTTAAAATTATCTCCATCTTTTGGACCTCTCAAACAAGAAAAAAAAGAACTTTTTCTGGCTTGCAAGAGCCTGCATAACCTCTCACTCACCCTCAGGTTAAGTTAGTTAACTGACATCTGAGAGATTGTATCATTGATAATAAAGCTGTCAATGTTCTTACTTTATCCAGAAAAACAATGCAGCCCCTGGTGGTTGTCCTCTGGGTGGGAGCCATGTTTATGGGACTCCTGCTGGGCGCTTCATTCGCTGATAGCTTCGTGGACCGCTCATCCAAAAACCTCTCCTCGGTCCCACAGGATCTGACACAGACAGTTGAGTTTTTAGACCTTTCATGCAACCACATACAGCAGCTTCACCATGGAGACTTTAAACACACCCCCCGCCTGAAGTCTCTAAATATCTCATGGAATAGTTTGGAGGACATTGACACAGAGACGTTCCTGGACACACCACTCCTGAAAGAGCTGGACCTGTCACACAACAGGCTGAGGAACCTGTCATGCCAGCAGTACCTGCTCCATACTAGGAATCTCCAGGTACTTAATTTGACCGCCAACCAGTTTCTCACAATGACACTCGGGAGTGAGTTCAACTCTTTGGTAAATCTGGAGAGATTTGCACTTGGAGCCAAGAACATCTGTGTGGGTGATTTCAAGAGCATCGCTGCAGTGAAACTTCATTCGCTGACCCTTTCCCTGGAGGATGAGCTGAAGTATGAAGCAGGAAGCCTGAAGCATGTCCATGCCAAAAGGCTTCAGATTTCCTTCACTAAATATCATAAAATGGACCATGATCTGTTAGCTGATGCTGTGTCGTTCTTTCTTGAAGTGGAGTTGATGAATTTGTTGGACGGCTACAAAAATATCAGTCGACTCTTGAAGGAGAGAGAAGAAATCCACACATCTCATCTTTATCTAACCAACATGTCAATCACCTGGAAAGACTTAACTGACACTGCAAATGACATTCTGTCTACATCTCTTGCTCATTTCAGTGTCTCTGATGTGACCCTATACAAATTACCTAATAAAGACGTAGATGTGGCCGAGACATCTCAAATGAAGTCCTTAGAAGCCAGGCGGATGGTAGTGACGTCTTTCTTTTTTTCACAGGAGGCTGTATACAACTTTTTTATCAACCTGCCAGTGGAGAGTTTAGCAGTCATCGAAACTTCAATCATATACATGACATGTCCAAAGTCACAGAGTCCCATCCTCCACCTGGACTTCTCCTATTGTGCTCTCTCTGACTCATTATTCTCCCGAGTGGAGGGTCAACAAATTGTCGAATGTGAGAATTTGGGTAACTTAAGGAAACTGAATTTGCTAGGAAACAATCTAAAGAGCTTTCAGATGATTAGCATACGTTTGAAACTCATGACATCACTGAGAGAACTGGATCTCAGCCTTAACTCTCTGGTATATGATGGTTTGAATTGTTCCTGGCCACCAAGCATCACCAATATGACCCTTTCCTCAAATGGACTAACAGACTCTGTTTTTAGATGTCTTCCAAAAGGGACAGAGACACTGGATCTCCAGAATAACCAGATATCGGTAATACCATCATCCATCATGAAACTATCAAACCTTTCATCTCTGAATCTGAATCTTAACAGGCTGCGGGACCTGCCATTATGCAGTGGTTTCCCCTCAATAAACAAGCTTCTGCTCAGGTTTAATTTCCTCCACGCCCCGTCAGTGAACAAGCTGGAGAGCTGCCCTAAACTGAAAACCCTTGACGTCAGTTCCAACCCATTCACCTGCACCTGCGCTCTGAGGAGTTTCATAAATCTTGGCATCAAATCAGAACAGAAGAAAAGTCACTTAGGAATTGAATTGTTGGGCTGGCCGTTGGATTATTACTGCACCTATCCCGAGGTCGCTAGAAACTCCACCTTGAAAGAGATCTTGATCCCAGAGGTCTCCTGTAATGTAGGCCTTCTAGCTGCCACCATCCTGATCCCATCAGTGGCTTTGATTATTACATTCTTGACCCTCTGCCATTGTTTGGATGTTCCCTGGTACATGGGCATGATCTGGAAGTGGACCAGAGCCAAACATCGCGCCAGGACAAGGCAAGTTCGACCTGAAGATCTGGTGGGCATTGAGTTTCATGCTTTTGTGTCTTACAGCCAGCAGGATGCAGATTGGGTGCAAAATGTTCTTCTTCCCAACCTTGAGGGTCCTGCTGGAGGGCTTCGAATCTGCCATCATGAGAAAAACTTTGTTCCTGGAAAGACGATTATTGAAAACATCATCACCTGTGTGGAGAAAAGCCGACGCTCCTTGTTTGTGTTGTCTGCCCACTTTGTTAAGAGCGAGTGGTGCCATTATGAGCTGTACTTTGCCAGCCACCAGCGCCTTGTTCAGGGATCAGAAAGCGTTGTGTTGGTGCTGCTGGAGCCACTTCCTCAATACCTTATCCCATCAAAGTACTACCAGCTGAAGTCCATGATGGGCAGGCACACATACCTGGAGTGGCCTCAGGATAGAGCTAAGCACAGGCTGTTCTGGGCTAACCTTAGGGCTGCGCTACAGGCAGACCTGCCAAATGCACCACTCACAGAACTAGAGGAATAACGGTGCAAAGCAAAATTATACGGAAATGGGAAGAGGGAAAATGAATAAAAACAAGAGTGTGCTAGAGGGAACACTGGAGAGGTGCATGTTCAAATATTCTTTAACAAATGAGCATTTTTATTGAGCTATGATCTTTGTGTGCTCTTACTATGATCTGTACATGAACTGATTTTTTTAGTGACATAAACCTTGATTTCTGAAAATCATTTAAAGGACATTTAATTGAAACATGTAAATAAACTAACAATTTCATCAAGTTTGTAACAAAAGCAATAAACTCGACCTAACAATATGAAAAATGAACTTCATTCTTTGTCAACTCAATACTGACTTCCACAAAACGTTACAATATGATTAAACCACTGCAAATGTGGTTGAGCATGTTTTTCTTAAGAAGAAAACTACACACACACAGTTAAACTGCACGAGTATTCGTTTTACTTCTATGAAAATAGAGGGCAACTTTGAAGGCAGGGACACTTTTTTTCAGACGAGTAACGATTTTGAATGATAACGATGAAGACAAGAAGAGTAAGAAATATGTCCTGTGTGTATAAGCAGCTGTTTGCATTAAAGTCAGTTTAGCTGCATTTCAACTGTTCCTGAAATATCACCTAGGCAAAGGTCCAAAAGTCACAAACAAGACATCAAGGCAGAGACTGGATAATGATGATTTTCTCGTTGATGCAGAAACGATGAAGCACGCTGAAGAGGTTCTCCGCACACCTCGACACCTGCCTCTCCATAGCCAGACGGAAATCTTCCTTCACTCCTTTTGTGATTCCTCGAGTCACTGTGTGGTGTCTGGAGGTAAAAGTAAAAAAAAGAAAGAAAAGAAAAGCAAAATTAAAATTGAAATTGAAACACAAAGATACAGGTTGTAAGAAGTGTATTGTTTATCATGAACTGAGACCGAGTACTATATACAGCAGAACAAAATTATGAAAACAAAATGACACTCACTCTTTGCTTTTATATTAATCAACCAGTCAATATAAAACACCAAACACTTCATTATCATCATAAAGTATAAAACACATAAAACAAGTTCACAAATGAAATGAGATCAAGTGTTATGAAAAGGCAGAAAACTCAACTGGCTGCACAAAAAGACCAACATCATCCGCAAATAACAACAACAACAACAACAGTGATGACCACAGAAAGACGAGCGATGGCTCAAAGTAACAAACGCCGACAGAAAATCAAAGAACGACTAACTCTTGATGTAAAATGACAGGCCCAAATCAAAACTGGGGGGATGACAAGCCTTGAAGAAGGGAATGAGGGAAGGGTGACTGGTGTTGGGGGAGGGATGGGACTGTGGGAGGAGGGGCCTGGGGTACCTGTCCATCGTCTGCACCCCTTGTAGCAGAAGGGTATTTAACTCCACCCCCAGGGCGGGACTAGGATTCCTGAGGGACAGCAACATTCAACAACTCTCCGTCAGTGAGGGTGCATTAAACGGTCTTTACATTTACAGCAATGACTAAAGGAGTTTAATAAAAGGTTTATTTAGACCAGAAAAAAAACTTTCTTTTTCTAATGCCCGCTCCTTAACAGCATTTTCAATTCAGAGTACAATTTTTCCCACAGGCCATGTCTACTTAGATCATCAGTAACTGCACTGTTGTCTTAAAAACAGGAACAAAACGGGAGTGTGCAGAGTCACGATGCAAACTCAAACCATTCTGAATGAGGAACTTACTTGATGAGCATTCCCTGATTGGGCAGCAGCTCCAGCTGAATCCTGCCCCCTTCTGGAGTACGCAGATACGCAAACTCCTCCAGCATGTCAATGTCTGGTTAAAATTATGAGTTTATAGAAAATAACTTCAACCAAAAAAACAGACTAAGTAAACAGGAGGGAACAGGTCTCTGTGTGTTTCTTTCCAATTCAAATCTTGAAAGGCTCTATCGAGTCCCCACATGATTGTGTGTGGACATTTCTATGTGATTGCTGTGAACTAAAAGATTTTGTGGCAATTTAGAAATAAATAAAAAACATGCAATATATGTTGCAAATATCTGAGGCTGATTTAGCAATAAAAATGCACTGAAGCTATAATGTGAAGGCAGCCACAAAGCCTTTTAAGACATTTTTCCTTGGACCATAATGGCTAAAAAGATAAATCCTTAATAATGGTGGCTGGTAGAAAGACGAAGACATGGCTGTCACAGGAGAGCTAAATGCAATGATGGAAATGACTAGGAACATCTACAAAATGGGAGAGGATAACAGCATTTGTCAATCATAAACTGGAACAATTTGCTTCACTTTAGGAAAAATGGAAAAACTAGGTTGCTCACCATAGGCCTGTCTTATTCTTTATAAATGAATAACTGTGTTATAAAGGCAAGATCACGCCCCACATGTGCATACTTTCATACTTTTTTTGTTTGTTTTTTTTGTTTTCCGGTCCTACATATAAACACCTCTGGCAGGTACTTTTTGGGACTTGTGGCAGACGTATGTTTGATATGTGAAGTGACCGAGATCCCCTGTATTAAGATGTTTGACAAACATTTTGAAGCTCAAACCAGACATTCATTTACAATGTATTTGTAAGAAGTTTCCTGCTCTACTCTTTGTTTAGCCAGCTGTACTTGTTTGACAAGATTGATAAGAGCACAGGGCATGACTATCTCAGAGTATTATTCATGTGTGGGTAAAAAAAGGATACTGGTGACATAGTTGAAGAAATTCTCATATTGTAAGCCGCCTTGCTGACAGATCTTATCTACTGCCTTTAAAAACAGCATCTCGCCCTGAGGCCAGTCATGCTGCAGGAGCACCACCACATGACCAAGGGACAGGTCGTCTCGGCTGTCTGTGAAGGCACGGAGCTACATGGATGAAACAAAAAGAGATGAGGAGGGTTTTAAACTTTTAAGGATCCAAATATTCTAGCAAATATCAACAGCACAAACAGTGCTTCTTATCCAAGTTTATAAATCAGATCCAAATAGTTTCATGCAGTTACACAGACTTTACTTGTTACAGTACCTTGAAGCAGGCAAGCATCATCTGGAGGCAGAAAGGTAAAACAGCTTTGCTGGTGCAGGGCAGCAATCTCAAGTCATTACCTGGTTGACAAAACGAGTGCTGTTGTTCAAATTGTTCTGATATGTTTCTACATCACATCCTTAATGGTGTCATTTATAACAGCAGTTAAAACAAAGGTGTGTGCTTCTTATTCATATCTAACTTACAAAAGGTAGCTAGCAGGTTCCTTTGAATATTGATACAGATTTACTGGTCATATGAAAATGGGTCAACATGCAGAAACACAATGTAAACCTTTTTGCACATTATAAAAAAAGGTTTATTTGAAGTCAATTTCACAAAAGTGTTTACCTTTCCTTGTTTTGGTCTTGACTCTACCCTGATCATCTTGGGTCTTTGTTGGGTCTTTGTTTGGAGGCACCAGCCCAGTGACCACATCAAGCAGTTTCTCGCAGGCCATCTGATGTATAGATTGAGTACAATATGAACAGTGTATCGTGTGTGTATACAGGCCAGGGCTATTACACATATATACGAACAGATTTCAAGAAGCTGTCATCGAATATTTTGGAACATGTACTTGATAAATGTAAAATGAATACACATCAGTAAATGATCCATTTATTAGATTGATTAAGAAACTCTGCATTAAACTGTATTACAAAACTAGAACTAATTCACTAACATATCAACTCAAACAACTATATGCAGCTGATTTTCTCTAAAATTGACTGTAACTGCTACACCATCTACAGGCCAGTTGATATCAGTGATTTATTTTTTGGGCACAGTTGTTACAATATGGTAAAAGCAAGTCAACAGCAATCAAAAAGTGAAGAAGAGATATTAACAGAAGTGGAGGCAGCTACAGTAAATGTGTGCAGCACTGGAGCCCAAGACAAATGTCCCTTAAGGGGACAACAAAGTGTATGGTATGGTAATTACAGAGAATGTAAATCTCAATGTGGTACAAAAAGGAGAGTACTCGAAACCAACAGAAAAAATACAGTATAAATAGAAAAACAAGGTGTGCATTGAGATTTAAGACAATGGAAATTAGGACAGAGAAATTAAATGATTTGCAACATGTATTAGTGCATGCATGGTCAACACTCAGCTTAGAGGTATGCTGGGTTTGTAGGTTTGTGTGCATGTTTCTGTGTGTTTACCCTGTGCTCTCCCAGTGCGTAATGGCAGGAGGCCTGCTGTATGAGGGCCCTGTGGTGCTCCAGGCTGGCCTGACCGGAGGGGCTTTGCTGCTCAGGCTGAGGCTGCTGCACTGCAGCCATCTGGTGCAGGCTGGAGAGGGCCTTACGGTACTGTCCCTGGAGATACACACTCATAATCAGCATAAAATCATACACAACATTACAACAATAATATGGATAGATTTTATGAAACTACATTATTTAAAAAAGAATAATAATATTACATTTTGCTTCACACAGTTCTTTGCTGCGTATTCAATTACTACATTTCAACAAAAGGACAAAGTTTTATGTTATCCAGTTAAAAAAAATTAAATGCTTGGGGACGCAGATGGCTTAGCGATTAGAATGTGCCCCATGAAGAGAGGCTGTAGTCCTCTAAGCCAGCGGCCTGGATTCGAGTCTGACCTGCAGCTCCTTTCCCGCATGTCATTTCCTACTCTATCCACTGTCCTATCCAAATAAAGACCCAAAATTAATCGTAATGAATGAATAAATCAGATAAAATACTTTCGAAAGTACAGACCACAGATAAAAGGGCATCCAGTGTCTTGTCACAAACACAGAATGAAAACATTGTAACTGTTTCTTGCCTGATATATGATCATGTCTGTGAGGAATATTCTGAACCACAGCCAGCTGTCCGTCTTCCAGGTGCCGCAGATCTTCTTGAACTCTATAAAAGTACAAGGTTACACACAAAGATTCCCCCCCACCTATATTCATTTACATAAACAAAAAAATTAATGGCAGACAGTTGTACAAGTTGTATTTTCAAGAGTCGCTGTAGAAGTGACTTGATCCTGTCTTAGTGTGCAAAGCAATGTATACAGAAAGAAAAGGTAATAACCTGTTTCCAGGCCGTCGTGGGAGTGAAGAAGGTCCCAGCTTTCCCTTGCCGTGCGGAAGCTGTCTAGAGTCTCTGACCAGCTGGGCATATCAGTCTTGTTCACTAAAATGTGTCGACCTCGACCTTTTCCCAAGCCTTCCTCATCATCTGAGCTCTACAGTCACACAGACACAGAAAGTACATTTTCAGATACGTCTGAAAACACACTCCAGTCAAAACCTATGTTTGAACACATGCAGAAACCTTACACACTGAAAGTGATCTGTCAACTTTGCTTTGCTCTCACAAAAATGACGCAGAAACATCTCAGTGAATTCTCACCATTGTCTTCTCCCTTCCATCGGCCAGTTTACGTTTCTTATGGACATGTTTAGTTGCTCCTCTTTCCACTTCCATGTCATTATACACCGAACTCAAATCCTCTACAAGAATCCATGGCCCAAAACTCAACGCATTCACACCTGCCAAACATAAAGCACATCATTGGACCAAGTAACCTTTCGTCTTAAGGAAAACAAAGATGAATGACAGGCAGGCAGCTATGTGTGCATACAAAGACGAACTCTGACCCTGGAACAGTGCAGGCTGTACAGCTGAGACGTAGAGGAAGGCGCTGCGGAAGAGGACGAGCACAGCACAGATGACCACTTGGCTGCAACAGCGGGATCTTGTGTCTCCTTCGAGACCAGGCAGGTAGCGACACAGCTCCTTCACTCTCTGCAGCATGTCGACATAACTCCTTCAAAAATGACATTACACACACACACAAAATGAATTTGACTAGAGGAAAGGACACTGGGATGAGATTGGAGAATAATATGCAGCAAAGAGTTGAACCCGGGCTGTCTGCTTCGAGGACTACAGCCTCTGTACAGGCGCCCCTTTTGTTAGTCTTCTAAAAGAATCAAGAAACAATCTCTTTCTGTATGTCTCACATTATAACAAACTCAGCATGACATCATGAAACCATCATTTGGACATTTTGTAACAAATCGTATGATCTAGCTTTCTGTGAATTATGAAGATTCAATCTAAGTATTTATTTTTACATTTAATGGCTTATGTGATGGAGCATATATTTTCACAATAATGTAGTAAACCAGAGCAACTACACTCACCCTACACTACCATAAATCAATGTGTTTGGTATGTATTGTATCTAATTATGATCTATTGTGACTCTGATCTATTCAAAAGAAGATGTATTGCACAACAGCTCACAATATAACACAACAATTTTCACCTGTACCAAAAACAACATCTGTCAAAATTATCATAGAGTAAGATCAACTGTTTCAACACAAATTTACATCATGACTTTAAGAATGTAGGAATGATTGCTGGAATGATGTATAAGACTGCATTCATTTAAACTGGGTTTACTAAATAGACAATAATTCATTAGACTGATGTTGTAAATGCTTGTGAAGAATCCCCTGAATTAAAAATAACTGCAAAACAGCTCTGGTTGATTGACAGGCTAATAGTAGATTACCTCTGTCCCTTTTCTCCCTGCCACTCGCAGCGGGCTCCAACCACAGCAAGTATGTCCAACAGTCTCTCCCAAGGTTCTGCCACCACTGATGACTTTTCTGACAAGCCATCAATCACATATCGCTGGGAACCACGAGACACGGTGGGCGACTTCAGGGAACTGCCCTCTTGGGACCCTTAACAAGAGGAATTCAAAAAACTGTTAGATAGGAAGGTACGAAATAGAAAAATATGGAAATAAACCGTACTGAAGAACAAGAAATATTGCTGTTTCAAGTCATATCACGGGGTTAGCACTAAAAGAAGCCTTACCCTGTATCTGTACATCAGGTGAGGGTCCACGGGTGACATAGCCGATGTAGAATTCAGCTGCTTTTAGCATATACTTCTGCATAAGGCTGGCTGGCAAGCGCATGTCCATGTTGTTTATGACCAAGGGAAGGACATCACACACTGTAGTAAAAACAAAGAAAAAGTGTTCCAATGATAAAAGTGTTTTTTTTCTTTTTTTAATTAATGATAAGCAACATTTTTACGAGGGTGTCACTCACCAAAGAGTTTTCTAAAGCAGTTAACAGGAGTCTCCACATTCTCTGATGCCTCCGCCTCTAACAAGGTCTCTCCTAAATTCACCTAAACATACAGTCAAATATTGGCAGTAATCGTTTTAGTTGTATTTATTCCAGGTTCATTTGTAAACACACATCTTAAGTATTGGTACTTACCCCGTGTTGAACTACTGACTCCGGAAAGCGCTTAAGAAGGAGGAGTAGCATCTCCGCCTTCTCCAAAGTGTTGAAACACTGCTCTGTGGCTTTCAGTAGCATCTCACACTGCACACGACCAGGAAGTGTCTCAAATAGCCCTGGGAGAGAATAAACACACATGGACAGAAAAAAAAGGAATATTTCAGAATTACAAAACACACAGCCATTGCTCCCACACTTCAATATCACTTCCTATATTAGTAAGGATGCTTTAATGCAGTGGTTCACAACTCGTCAAGCCTCAGGACCCACCACCAACTCCTCCATCATTTCAGATATTTGTCAGCCTGTCAGATTGATTTAATAAAAAATGGTGTCATTTGAAACTCAGTCGTTTAAAAAGTGCTTCACAGACTTTTAGACAAGTTTTTTTCACAACCAGTCGAGAACCACTGCTTTAATACATTCTCATATATGCGGTCTATGTACCTCAAGAGCAGTTAGAATAATCTCACCTCGTAAAAACTGAGCATGTTTGTCCTGAGAGTCACTACGCAGGGCAGCAGTGATGACACTGATCTCTCGCCATACAATGGGCTGATCTGGAAAGTTTAGGAACCTACAGGATATGCAAACCATTCTCAATTACCAGCTCAGACTCATCAAAGTACACTTTGCATTACTGCAGAGATGGTACATTGAAACTCACATGTCATAAAGCAGCCTCCCTGCAGAAGCTGTCCTCTCTGCGTTGCGTTCAATGATGTACATTTCATACTGTGAAAACACAAAGTCAAATTTTATTAACATCAAACATAGGATTTACAAATTTCGCGTGATGATACTTAAATACTTTTGTCACCTGTATGTTGAAATCTGCAGGGTAAAGGGTTCTTGCAGTTATTAGCCAGGCTTTCGCCGCACAAGGGTCATCTGAGACCAACTCCCGGGCTCTTTTCACCAAAAACTCGCAGTCTTTTTGCGCTGACATGTTATAAGACTAGAGCTTTCAGTGTAAAACACGTTAGACTAACGATTGCGACATACGGTTCATTTACTCGCTCAAGAAGCCTTTCTGTGCAGAATGAAATCAGCTAACAACAGGGCTAGCTAGTTAGCATTGGCTTTGTGACATTCACCTGACATTTTGCCTTGAAATATTAACAACACAATGTCCTGATATCCAATTATATTATAAAAGTGTGACAGATTTTGACAAGTAAAGTAATTCAATCCCTAAAAAATGTCTATTAAAGCTATCTTTTTTCCCTTTACCGACACAAAATTACGACATTTACGTCACATTGATGTCGTAAAAATATCGTTTCAACCTGCTTTACGACCAACACTCAAGTACTGCCTAGTCGCGTCGCACCCATATTGATAGTATATGATCGTACCACAACCACACGAAAAACAGTAATTTGGCCGTTTTATGTCATTTTAAACCATCCAAAACAATCAGCCGTATAGTACCATAGACTGTTATACTGCTAAAAACAATAACTAAAGCGTAAAACTGTGAAAGAAGCTCTCCGAAATTAGAAGCAACTCCATCCCTATGCTCTCAAATCTGCGGTATTGCGCATGCGCTTAAGATGCATTGCTGCTGTCACCTGCTGCTGGGGCTTCAGACCAGACACGACCTACAGTTGTGTCCCAATTACCCTGCGAAATACTACTGTACTCATCCTGTGCAGGGACAATACAGCCACTGGTTTACTAAGCAGGTAAAACTAATTTCTAAGCTTAATTTTGACCTCAACTATTTTTCCTGCTGTCACCGAAGTCTTCAATCACCTAACAGGGCTTGCCCGTTTTGACTCTGATAATGCTAAGCAGTAAACATGCTATGAATCATAGTATTTTGCAGTAGCAGGCAGCCCTTATACATGACAACTCGGTCAGCCCTTCTGAACTTCAACTTTTACATACGATTGACTGTTATCGATACAACCGAGGAGGCCAGGTGACTGTTCACCTAGCCTAGTTCGCTAATCGGGCTAGCACTTGGTTGTATAGCTACTGTTGTAAGCGTGCTAGCCTGACGGTGATTTGTTGATCTTTAGCTAGCTATGAAAACGCAGACTAATTTAAGTTATCCTATGTCCTGAATGTAATGGCACCGTTAACAGAAAATAGGCCTTGGTTTCTATATTAGCCTAACTTTACTGTCCGGAAGCATAGAAGGACAACAGGCATGACACGACAAGTGATCTAAAGCAAGCGGTACATAGAGGGCGTGTATGCTAAAGGTCTAGCTTTTGAAAAATAATGTATTACGTATACATTAATAATAATGTATTAGTTGGTTGTTGTCTTCTGCTCGACTCTATTGATTCATTAAAACTTTCAGTATATCACTATGTGATTGTTTTATTTGCACTTTAATGTTATCTATAAGAGGGATATAGAAAACACTTCCTGCTTTCTTAAATGACTTAGCAAAACAAAAATATAGCACAAGTGCTTTTAATCCAAAGTTTATTAAGCAAGTATTCTAAATGTTCAAACTATCCATAATAGAAGTACTTGCACTTAGTTAATGGGACTTATTCATCCAGTGTGGTATGATATGGTTTTATTGTATCGTCTTTCAAAATAAAAAACACGTCTTCAAAATAAAAAACACGCTCCTGAATATCAGCACCATGTGGCAGTCTGATTTGCCACACCGACCTGAAACTGTGTTGAGGAACTCCTGGAGTTATATTGGCACTCATACTGTGACCTCCAGTGCCCTATCCCCCCTGGATCTATATTTAGAGAACTTCTTGACAACTTGCTTTATCTAAGGAAGTGCTCAGTTACACTATTGTATCTCGTTTATTCATGTTTTTTTACGTTAGAAAATTAAAGGTGGACAATAAGGTCTGTCAATCAATCAAACATTTAGACTTATAGCAGATTTGTTTTATGTTGTAGATAGCGCCACAGACTTATGGCCTTTTTTTCGTGCGTCAAATAAAGAAGTATTACATTGAACGCTTGATATATCCAAAAACACAATGCTTTCAAATTGAAATTAAATAATCAGTCCTAGTGTCTTCTGCCACTAATAGTTGTTCTCTTCTTCTCCACTTCCGTCCGTTAAGTTGTGTAATAACTCTTATCAGTGGCTGGTTTGGGAAACCTGTTTATACAAGATGAAGGCAGAAGGCTGAGGTTTAACAGGTTGATCTGTTTAAGCCAACATAGAGCATGTACCGATCATTTAACTAGTCCCTGAACAAAATAAATCAAATATGTTGTTGGAGATAAAAAAAAAAGCTTTCTTGATGCTTCAGTATTTAAGCAATTGTGTTCTTTTGTAATTTTTCAGCAAAGTGAATGTGTCAAAAATATTTTCATGTTAACAAAAATGAATACTAGAGGAAAATATTGTTATGAATGTTTTGAACATTGATCCTCTGTTATTATCCCATGCTTACAATCTCATCATACTGCCATACTTTCACATGAAGACAAACAATGGCAGAACAATAATTTAAAAGAGATAATTAAAGTGGATGTAGTTGTTATATCTTAAATTTCCTCTCGCTTTTACAGGTTGCCTTGCTGATGCGATGCTGAAAGAATAGGCTGAGGAAAACTGAGCCTCCCATGGCTGTAAGCACCATGGACTCTGAGTCAGCCCGTACCCCTCAGCCTCAGGCTGCCCTGACCAAAGGAGGGCACTCCCTGCTACCTGTTGGTGCCCTGAGTGCTAAGCTGGGCCCTCAAGGGAAGCATTATGCCTGTGGTTCTATCGCAGCTTTTACTAACATCATGGTGACTTTCCCCATCCAGAAGCTGCTGTTCCGCCAACAGCTCCACGGTGTTTTGGCCACAGAGGCGGTACGACAGCTTCAGAGGGATGGGCTGAGAAATCTTTACCGGGGCCTGCTTCCCCCACTGCTCCAGAAGAGCACTACAGTGGCCATCATGTTTGGGCTGTACCAGGACTTCTCCAGAGTCTTACTGGAACAGGCAAGTGGAACTGGTTTGCCAGAGCTGGTTACACGAAGCTTTGCTGCAGCATTAGCAGGAACTGCAGAGGCCATCTTGACACCATTTGAGCGTGTGCAGACTCTCCTTCAAGACCATCGGCACCATGGCCGCTTCAACAACACAGCTCACACCTTTCGAACTCTTCTCACAGAGTATGGTGTCAGGGAATGCTACCGTGGCCTCGTGCCCATACTCCTCCGTAATGGCCCGAGCAATGTGCTCTTTTTCGGGCTGCGTGGACCCATTAAGGAGCAGCTCCCAGAGGCCACTAGCCGGGCAGGTCACATGGTTAATGATTTTGTGTGTGGAGGGTTGTTAGGGGCAGCCCTTGGCATTATGTTCTATCCATTAAACGTGGTAAAGTCCCGAGCTCAAGCTCAGGTCGGTGGAGCTTTCCAGCCTTGCAGACAGGTGCTGCTTACAGTGTGGAGAGAGAGGGGCTGCAGTGTGGCCATGCTCTTTAGAGGGGCTCACCTCAACTACCACCGTTCACTGCTCTCCTGGGGGATCATCAACGCCACCTACGAGCTGCTGCTCAAGCTAATATGAGGGCTGGGAGACGAAGATGAGAAAATAGAGATCTAAAAAACGAGAGAAAGTATTTAAAGGGAAAAACATGTTTAGAATCAGTCTGTTGTGAAGAAAGAAAATTGAAAGTAAAGCCAATGCACTTGCTCTTTGCTGTGACTCTGGAGTTTCTGTGAGAGAGAGAGAGAGAAAGACGTGAAGTTGCACTTCTGACGGGGGCCAATACTCAGTTGGAGTTCAAACAACCTGCCACAAGCCGTAACTATTTCTTGTTGTCAAAGTATTAAAAAACAATACACATGCTTAAGCCTACTATAAAAAACCTGTGCCAGGGTCCAATTAAATGCCCTTGTTTGCTCTGTGTACACAAATTCAAAGGGGAGCAAACTGAACTTCAGTAATTTTTTCCCCCTCTTCTAGTTCAAGCAAAGGTTACTTGATTGGATTATCTGTTTTGTTGGAGACATTGTTTCTGTATATGTGCAGTGTGCTGTGGTGTTCTGTAGACATTGTCTATCTGTTTGACCAAGAGCACGTTCTGTCAGAGGCTGTAATCTGCCGCTTAACTGAAAGACTTTTGTACTTTTTGACCATTTAAATGCCCCAAATCACTGTCAAATCAAGTGTTCGCGTCATTTCTCTTTTTTTCCTTTATCTTCTTAATCGGCCAATAAATGCGAGATGACGAGATTTATCCTCATGATAACTGAAATTCTTTTCAGTGATAAACAGGTTCTTTGAAAAAAACCTTCTATCAAACACAGGCAGGCTATTTTAAACAGCATAAATATATTTATGTTGTTTATAATTTATTGGAAAGGAGAGAAATTATTTAAAATTTCTTAAAATCTTTACCACAGAAAATGTCTGCTCTTCGTGTTAGGTTTCTTTTTTTTAACAGAATCTTTACAGTCTCAAAAAATACTTTTTTATATAAATTTGACTGCATAGTTTTGTTTTAATTTTCAGCTATTGTGTAGTTATTGACTCTTCACTTTATTTTATTATTAATTTTTTTTAACACAATTTCAAATCTCATGTTTAATACATCTACCTGTCCTCCTCTGCTCATTCTTTTACACTGTTACTTATCTCACGCTTGCTCTCCTCTCTGTCTGTAACATCTGTTGACATAATGGGCTCAGATTTCAAGCTTGAGTAGAGGCAGTCACTACGCAGCCGCTCTGGCTGGGTACGACAGCCCGAAGAGGAAAGGCATGCTGCTCGGACACTGAGGGAGAGAATGAACAGTAATGGTGCTGAAAGAAGACAGGCGCAAAGGGTAATGTTCACTGGCACAAAAAGCTCAAGCTGCCATGTAAATGGATCACTTGGCCTATTTCTTCAATTCTTTCTTTTTTTATTATGACCGTCCACAGTCGCTGTTTCATGAACTTTCTTTCCAGGATAATCTTGTGAAAGACTTTGTTGTGACTCAGGCTTTGAAAGTAGGACACCCTCGCAGAAATTAAATGTTGCTGTCTATGTAAAACACTTCCGTCAGAAGCACAAATCACCAAAACTCCATTAAAAACAGTTTATGAAAGTTGCAACCACATGATATGTTAAAGTCAACCCATTAAAAAGTGTGGACAGATATTTGTGATGTGGGTGTTTCTGATAATACATTTGTGATCGACTAATTTTCCCCAACAGTAAGTTTAATTTAACAAAAAAGACTAATTATATTTTACTCGAGTCACAAAGACACTTTACATGAAACTGAATAGCGTCTGTGTGTCTTGTGCCAGCAGTGCCATTCCAACTTGTGACTAATACTTTACAATGACATCACTTCTGTACTGCCAAACTTTTACCAAACATGCACCATCATCCCTTCTTCAACATCAACCTCACAAAAGCAACAATAAAATGAATTGCTGTGTTCAGGCTTAACAAATGTAACACTTAATCATAAAGAATGATAGTGCAGTCTTTAACTTCTATCTTGTTCATAACCTCTTTCTGCATTTTCCAGTGTGCATTTGATCAATCTTGACTCTCACAGCAGCACTACACTGTCAGACAATGTTTTCTTCCACATTGGCAAAAGTGCAGAGCCGACTTTCTAGATTTCTGTGTCAAGAAGTCAGGCTGCAGATAATGATCAGATTAAGGGCAATCTGACATGTGGACTTTGGATCAGGCGGAGTCTAGCTGCTGCATTTACAAAGCCTCATCTCACTTTAGCTTTATTTTAGCCTTGCAAATGTCTTTCTAACTGGCATTTTATGTAAAATATTTGTATTTTCAATCCCAATTCACCATTTAACAAATCATTTTTCATAATGGAAAGTGACCATGTTGCTTTATTTCATCTTTTTTGCTTTTACTAATATAGAGATAATTCCAGTGCACAATAATCTGACTTTGTGAAATTACAACTCTTTGCTGGGAAATCCCACAATAATCCTCAATGCCAGTATTAGTCATGCAACTGCTGCTAACATATTTCTCCCTTGGTTTTTGGATGGTAAATATTTTGTCTTTCGATCTCTTTGTAGGCTCACTTTTCAGGGAAGAAGATATACACACTTTAAGTTAGTACATGAAAGTAGTGAATAACTGTTCCATACACAAAACCAAAACATCCAGACATTCACCATAGTTTGGGTCAATGTGCAATTTATTCCCAAACAATACATTTCTTGGTACATTGACTTTATTGTACGTGGATATGGAAAAAGTGACTGCTCGTGTACTGTAGAAACAAATGGCTGCTTTGGAAATTAAATACTGTTGACACAATGTTCACTCACAGGAAAAAAACTCAAAATGTGTCAGAGGCTATTCTGCCCTGTTTGGGCCTTTGTGGTGAACAACAAGAAATGCTTCTGACACCGATCTCTTGATGTTAGTGATGTCATGGACACTGCTACTGGACATTACCACCAATACAACTGGAAGCTCTGAAATCTTATCCCCCAGAGACTGACGTTTTTAAGCATGGCCATCTTGACAAAGTTTCCAACTGTCATCTATTAAGAGGATTCATTTAACTACATACCTCAGGTCCTCTCTCAGCTAATGCTTCCATCGTATTTGCATAAGCACTGAGACTTAATTGCCTTCTTGTTATCAAGAAAATAGGACGACTCACTAATGAGTTGGCGTCATGTTATGTGGACAAGCTGATTAGTGAAAACTGTACATCAGCAAACTGATCAAGCAATGTCACCCTTTTACTAACAATATTCAGACATCAGTATAGACAGGAGTCTTTATATTGACAAATGCCATGCAACTTGTTTCAAAATGTTGCAATCCATAATGCATTACAGTTTCCCAAAACAAGACAAAAGCCAACATTCCAAACAAAGAAAGCCCCCATTATATTCAGACAAACATAATGCAGCTATAGTTGTTTTCAATGTTAGCACAAAAAAACAAGAGTACAGTATGTGGGGGTGAAGAGTTTATGTTTGCATAGCCATAAATGAAAGTAGAGAAGGAATAGGACACAAAGATATAAATATATATCTACAGTTCTGACCCCAGCATACAGCAGTCAGTCCATCTGTCAGTCAGTATGATATCAATATGGTGGTGCGACCTAAGACGAATTCCTAGTGGAAAACAGTTGTGGCTCAGTGTTTTAAGACTTTGGATCTCTGCTACATCTGGACATAGTTTAACAGTCTCTCTTGTGCCAAAACCAGTTTTCAAAAAGCCATTTTAAACAACACAAATAAGGTCCCCTGTTTTGATTCCTTGGCCTCATCCACACATTCCAAGAAAATATAGTGTATGTGTTATGTCCTTTGGATGAAAACTTGAATGTTATAATACTGCATACGTCTTGGTAATGGGAGAATTTCCAAGAAGCATTCACTTAAAGTAATTCCAGACTGAGAAGGGATAGAAAAAAACACTTTACACAAGGGAATATATCTCGTAAAAAGGTGCAATCTGTAACAGTCAAAGTGCTCTCCCTGCTTTGTTATGGTTATGTTTTGTGTCCCCTTTGTATTTGACTGTCATGTTATAAAACTAAATCCTTTAAAAGGTGCACTCGCTGCACATATAAAACAAATCAGTTAATTACTGTATATTGAAAGTGTGTAGTAAAGTATATTTTCTGCATTTAGTAAAACATACTGTTTTACTAAACTTTAAAAATGACAATTTACAGATTACACCTTGAGTAGAGGAAATTTTAAAGCAGCAAAAGATAACTTAATACTGTCTCAAAGAGAAGGAAAAAAATAAAAATTCCAGTGACATCCATAGTTTCTTTTTCACCAGAGACCTGCACATCACAGACCGTGGTGCAAATATTGTAAAAATAAATACATAAATACATAAATGGGCAATCCATCCTTACATACATACACATATAGTATCATAAAATAAGAGAATTATAAAATTCATATGTACAAATGCATAGTCCGTATGCTTCCAAGAAGAGGGTAATCAATGAAGTTTCCTCTTTTCGTTCAGATTTTTGTTTGTTGTGTCTTTTCATGTGGGTTTGTGTAATACGGGACAAAGTTTGTGTGCTGTGGTGTGCATGGCACTTACTATACAAGAACACAGGGGTTACACACCAGATGGCTCTGTGCTGTTTACTCTTGTATCACCTCAAGATTCAATGAGTTATTAGTGGGTTAAGTTCACAAGTCAAAAATTAAGAGGTACGTGTCCAGTCGTGTCTGAGGTGTCCAGTGTGCGTGTCCGGAAGAGCTGTGTGAGTGCGAATACAGAAGAAATGAGTACTGTGCAGCGTTTGGCTAGTAGCCTCACCCCATCAGTCTCACCATGACCCTGTCCCAACCCAGTGAGGCCCACACTTTTCACCCCAGCACCAGTACCAGCTGTCTCAACAGCCCCAACGAACTCCCGGTACAGACCCACTATCTCCTTTAGCTTGTCCATGGGTTCCTGGCTGTCTTCGTCCTCATCTCTGTGGAGCAGACTCTCATCATGGCAGATTTCACAGCCAGGGCATGTGTTTGTTCGCAAGCAGGCAGCAGACAACTGAACCAGTGCACTGAAGCTGTTGGATAACGAACGTAGGGCTTCATCAGGAGCCCAACCTACACGTGTAGCACGCTGACAACCAGATGCCAATCGTCGAGCCTCTGCCTGGAGAAGACTCCTTTCAGCCTCTGTCATAGCAGCGGTGCTTGTACCAGTACAATTTTGGCTGGCTGATGGGGTTGTACTGCTTTCGGTTCCATTGTGATTTAGGTCAGGCCCTACTTCTATGCCTGTGAGATCCTGCTTTGAGTCTTGTTGCTCAAGTGCTCCCCTCTCCAAGACCAGCAGCAGTTGGTCTATATCTTGACGTAGGGAGGCAAAACCTCCCTTTAGTCCACCATAATTCTTATTGGTAAGTGAACGAAGAGGACAACCAACTGAGTTTGTTGGCGACGCTGGATGAGAAACTAGGGGACTTAGTTCAGAGGAGGCAGTGGAGAAGGTAGAGAGTGGACGAGGGTTGTCCCTAAGCAATGACAGGATGTTTGGGTTTGGAGGAGGTGTTGTAGGTGAAGGAATAGATGCAATTTTGGCAGGTTTTGGGCGTGTGCGACGTGAGAACTCGTAAACAGTAAGCTCTTCATCAAAGCTTATGCCATCCTCTGTGTCTCCGCTAAAACAGTTGGCATAAACTGTGCGACAGCCACAAGCCTCCCGCAGCTGCTGTGCAGGAGTACTATCTGCAAGCGAGGAGGTTGGTGAGTCTCCTCCAATTTGCATGCTAGACACACCTCCCAGCCCCACTGCTGAATGGGACCATGATTGAGGCTGCTCTGATGAAACACTGCCACGGTGTGCACTAATATCTTTCAAACTCAGGTCAGGACTGGAGCCATTTGTCCCATTGGCCTTTTTCATGTGTGAGGTCACTTCCTGGGCCTCCTTGATGGTGGCTATGACAACTGCAGCTCCATCCTCTAAGGTGCTCCCTTTCTCTACTGACTTTGAAGTCACAGTATCTTTTTCTTTAACAGGGGTCCTGTTTAGATCTGATAAACCACTAGCTACAGACAAACCAGAGCCAAAGCCAGATGTATCCCCATTGATGGAGCTAGTGGATGGATAGTCAAGTGTTCCCAAAATCTCTTGAGAACGGGTCATGTACCAAGGCAGCGCCTGGATCTTCCCTCTCAGTGCAGAAGCTGGAAGTCTGCCCCCAAGGCTGGAAGAACTCGTCCTCAGATCTGATCCTGATCCAGACCTTCCAGGTTCCCTAGTTTCTAGGCCCCCAACTCCTTTGGAGTTAGTTGAGTTGAGGGAGGATGTAAGTGTCAGAGGTGCATCAGTATTTTTTGGTGACAGGCTTTCATGACTCAGCGATACCCTCCGAGGTCCTGACTGGATGCTTCCATTACGGCTGCTCCAGGGGTGGAGTCCATTTGGTGGACTGACACTGTCCTTGAAGATTCCTTTGCTTGGATCAGTTGGGGAGACTGGTGAGCTAGCAGGTAGTGATAGTGGATGGAAATTGATGGGAGAAGTGGGTTTTGGGGGCACAGGAGGAGGAACAGATAGCTTTGTACCTGAATTTGAGCGTGGGATAGATGGTAGGTTTGGTGACATTTTTGTGGGTAAGGCAGTCCCATTGCTTTTCTGCTCAATTCTAGGACTTTGTTTTCCATCACAAATGTATGCTTTATCATTGGACACAAAGTGTGCACCATTCTTATGCATTATATCTTTACTCTGCTTTGGGCTGTTTTCTTTCACTGTGGTCTTTTCCTCAGTTGTTATTGGTACTCGTTGCTTGCTGCACCACACTGCTGTGATCAAGGGTGATGACACTGGCAGTCCGCCTGCCCCAGATGTGACAGACTTGAACTCCATTGTGTCTGGCTCCATTTCCAAGAGTTCAGAGGACAGATGTCCAGAGGCATCTCCATTGCAGTGGGCATATGATCTCCCATTCTGGGGGGATTTTGGAGGAATGGTCTGAGGTTTGGGAGGCAGCTGGGGCTTAGGTGCCAATGGTGGTTTGACCTTGACTTCAGGTTTCTGAGATGGCTTTGGTGAACTGGGCTGTAGGTTGGTAGGTTTGTTTTTGGAACCTTTAAGTGTCTTGGCTTCAGTCTTGTTTTTAGAGGATTTGGCTTTATTGGCAAGGGGGGACGGGGGCTGTTTCCCTGGGACAGCTGGAAGACTGTTCCAGGTTCCACTCAACCGGTTAGCGTTGCGCCTGTCAGCAAGCTCAGCATCTGTTAAAGTAAGACAAATGAAAAAGCAAAGAACAGATAAAGAAATGCTTTAATAGAATTCTACAAATCTTTTTCTTCTCATTCAATCACTTTCAGTTGCAATATTGTTTTATGTTGTCACAATGCTACCTTTTAACCAAAGACCAACACAGAACACAAGAAGGATTTATTTAACTACAAAGTCATAGCAATCACCCTGTTAACAAACCTGATAGATCAGGAACTGGAGGAGTAAATCTCTCCTGTGCATCAAAAAACTCCTCCTCAGAGTCTGAAACAGTCTCTTTGACTAAAAGAGCAGGTTTGGGATTGGGTGAAGGTGTAAGGAATAGACCCTCTTCATCCTGGGAGAGACGGTGTTCAGCCTCTCCTACACTGTGGCGAGGAATTGAACTCGTTCTTAACGGGACTTTGGGGGGGGTCTTTTTCTTTCTTCTGATGGGTGATCTGTCAAAGGGTGTGCTGTCAATCATTCTCAAATCTCTTGAACTTGGGATCTTAGAAATGCGTCTGAGTTCCTGCACTCCTGTCTCTTCCTGATCCTCCTCATCATCATCGTCATCATCACTAGTAGCCTCAGGTGGGCTGGGGAGGAAATCAGCCTTGGATAGCTCCACAAAGCAAAGACAAGAGTTGTCATTGCTGCGGTAATTAAGGTTGGTGGGTCTTAGGGGCCCTTGGTGGCGTTTTGGCTCCAGTAGGAAGGGGTGGTGAACATCCAAGCTTGGTTGATCCTCACTTGTGCGTTGTCCACAGAGTGCGCCTGGGCGAGATGGGGCTTTTGCAGAGGCACTGCTCTCCTCTAGAGCAGCACTCAAGGAGCCACTGGACAAGCTAGAGAAGCTGCTGGTGACCCGTGGGTCTGTGTGGTACCAAGAGGTCGCCAGGTTCATTTCTTCATCCATTATGCAAGATTTACGCAGACCACTTCCTGATGCTCCTCCTTCCTCTTCACCTTCATGTTCCTTACCTTCTGTTGTCACTATTATCTTCACTTCCTGTTTTCCTTTGTGATCCTCTCTTTCTTTTCTTTCTTCTTCCCTTCTCTTTTCTTCCTCTTCTCTCCTTCGTCCTTCCCAGTCCTGACTTGCTGGGTCTGGGCGTTGAGAATCCATTGGGTCATCCTCATCTGTTGAGTCATCTGAGTCACTACAGCAGCGAGACACATAACCTAATAACACCAAGAAAATGCACAAAGACCAGACATATATTGCACATTAGTTAATTAGTCCATTTGTAGAACAGAATAGTTTAAGTAATGATGGTATGATGGTCTGATTTTTCTATCCGTACCCGTACTGCTGGTGACATACATCAACATGTGATGTGATAAATGTCTATCAAAAGGCCAAGGCCAGAAAGGGATGATTTTAAGTGACACAATTTTTGCTCACTTGATAGGGATTCATAGCACACGCCCTCTATTACGGCGAACTTCCCACACACACCTTCTTCAGCAGGTATCCGGTGCACCCTCACTTTTGGGCGCCCCAGACGGAAGACACTGACATTAGGATCCACAAGGAGTTTGCAGTAGCCTCCCAGCAGACACCCTAAGTCTTTGGCTGCCAGAGAGTCCATCAGTAAGGCAAATGGCTGAAAGGGGGAGGGCATTTCAGAAGATAAAGGTAAAGTGGTAGTAATTAAGGCCAAAGGGTAAAGGAGAAAAGGCAATGGAGTGGGAGAAAGAAGGAAGAGTCACCTTTGAGTAGAGTGAATTAGCTTTATATAGCTACCACAGACCCCCTTAGGCTTTATAATGTGTATAAGAGGAAAATGTTTGACCTATATTTACTCTAGCATGAGCTTTAGCACAAATAGTGAATGAATACAATCTTTTTTGTGTGTGACAGTGTCTACACGTTTATGAATAATACAGCCCACTATCTTGATTACTATGTATATGAATAAAGGTTCTTCCATACCTTCATGTCATGCAGTGAAATGCGCAGTAGGCTGACTTTGTCTGACTCGGAGAGAAGCTCGACCCGGCTGATGCTGCTGAACTCCACCAGTGTAGAAATCACATTGAGTTTGTGGTTGATAACCTGACTCATCCCGTACTTGGCTCCCACAAGCAGGCTGACTAATACCTCCCTGTCCTGAAGCTGAGTGTGGGTGAAAAAGGAGACATCAGATTAGAAAAGAAAAAGAACATGGATAAGTGTGTTACATAACTACAAAAGTGTACGGTACTATTTTAATGTTTAATTTTTTTAATCAGTTATGGTGTATGCTTCAGCAAGTGAACCCACTGGGCCCCATCAACTTTCTTTATTCCCTCACCATCATTGTAGCTGTGTATGATCGTCCTCCGTATGAAATGAGCTCTCCCAGCTGAGTAAGGTAAGCCAAGCGAGCCTGAGTAGCAGATATTACCTACAACACCACAGTGGACATAGAAAAAAGGGTCAGTGAAAAAAAACAGAATGAAAGAAACCTAGAGGGAAAGTCAAGGTTCACTCACTGACCAAATCAAAGCCCTCAACAGAAAAATGTGCCCCACTAATTTTCTTAGAAACATTAAACAAGCCCCAGACCTACTATTGAGTTTTTAATCACACGTCCACCCACCATTTTTTCTCCCAACCTCCTGTCACCCCTTATACTGCTTTAAACCTCTGGGAGATTAGCAGTCACTGTTAAGTGTCAGCTCAAATGTAACCTAAATCCACCACAAAACTGTCAAGAAGCATCTCTTTACACCTCTCAATGCTTCCTTCCACTTATTAATCAGTAAGTATCTACCTTCTGGCGTGGTTCTAGCAGGGACTGGATCTTTTTGAGGTGGTAGCTGATGGCTTTCCTGAGGTCCTTCTCCCTCATGTTACTCAGCAGTGTAGGTGAGATGAAGCTGTCGAGGCCAAACTCCTTCCTGTCATCACAAATACACAGGAATCATTGAACAACATATGAACTCTGGAAATATAATTGAACTGCAATTCCCCATCTAATAAGCACTTGATTTATTTTTCCCAAAAGGAATTAATATTGGTGTAACATTTGAAAGTTGAAGGGAGTCTGAGATCACAGAAGGTCAAATCCAGTGTGGCTTTGTCGGACAGATAAGAAACATGCAGTTTGACGCAGCTAATTTTAGCATCATAAGCTCCTTTATGTTTGCATCATAGCAAATCCTGTCCCATCATTACAGCATACGTTTAGAATAGATATTAGTAACTTGTATCTTATTGCATCATGTCCTGCTAGCTTTTTGTCAGTTTACTACAGAAAATAAAATACACATGAATCTTCACATTGGCTAGCATTCACTTTATTCCTTTTAGCTGAGGTGTTGTGTCACCAGCCCAGTGTGCACTTGGAGAAGTGGTGTGTGTTAACAGTGTTGTGAAATTGAGAAACATGGTCATAGACTTACACAAAATTCAGCTTTCATCTATTTGATAGTAAAGTAATCTAACAGTACTTAAGCTTGAAATTTCAACAAAAAATGACATAAATAATAAATATGAGGCATGCTGAATCATTTTCCCCTAGACTTGCTGTAACTGTATGCCCTTTTATATTCATGTAATACTTCTTCTTTATTTCCTTTGAGGTGAAAACAAAAGTCTGTCTATAATCTCAGAGTATTTATGTCTGCAACACATTGACTGATCATGGTGAGTCAGACAGACTCTCTTTTGAGAAATACAAAAAACACTCACACTTGCGCACACAAAATCACTTTCACAGCCGCATTAATAGATCATTCATAATTGGGGTCATCCCGAGACTTGAGCTTGTCCTATTGCTGCAACCATTTTAATTTGTGTGAGATAAGGGGGCATATTATATCAGATTCTGATTCTGTAAAGAATCAAGTCTCGGGATGACCCCAATTGCTTGAGTCAGTGCCACAATGTTCTTACCTGCGTGACCCTAAAATAAAATGCACATGGAAACATGACTCACGTTATACTCTTCATAGACGTTCTGGTCTGTCCACAACTATCTAGTCTTTCATGCATGTGCAGAGCAGCCAGGCGGAGTGCAGTGTTGCACTTCATCTCGACTGCAAAACGTTCCTGCAGCACATCTCCAACACTCTGGAAACATAAACAACCTCAGCATCATGTATGTACACATTCAAATGATATATTATGGTGCACTTCATTGCATTTTTTTAAAAATCCTATGTATAACTAAAATATCTTGATGTTTACTCAAATAATACACTATTATCCATCATACAAATACACAGCTTGTAGGTATTTTTATAAGCAAGTCAACATTGGCACAACTAAACTGCCATTAATAGTCAAACAGCAAATACAGCAGGAGGAAAACACTTCTCACGGTACATGAAAGAAATGTATATGACAAATGGAATATATTCCCAGGTGTATTCAGGAAATAACTTAGTCTTTTTTTAAATAAAAAACTGTCAGGGGAAATATACAGGGAAATATAAAGTCATATTTGTTTATGTTTAGGTTCAAGAGAAGGTTACATGTATGTATGAGCTAGATGCAGTTAGGAAATTGTATTAACCATAAGATTTAAAATTACATTTGTTAAGTAGGTTAGGAGTATTTAAACTTGATTAGTGGTTTTGTTTTTCACATGAATGTCAGGAGCAAGGGTCAACTTCTGATTGAGGTTATACGACAAAAAGAACAGATAGAAAGTAGGACTGAAAAAAAGAGAATTCATGTCATCTTACTTGTAAAAAGAAGTACTCAAAAGCAGAGGGGTCATCCTGCTGCATGTCTGTGGGGTCTCTGGGGATAAAACACACCCTGAATAGACATCTGTAGTCATGGGAGTCTTTCTTCTGCACTACCTGATGAAAACAAATAATAGAGGTACAAGCATCACACCACTGCATGCACTCTTAGCTGGATTGTATTCGCTTGGTAGAAGGTCTACTCTACTGTAACTTTTACATGTTTCATTACATCAAAATAAAGTGAAGTACAGCCAATATAAACAGCCATTCACGACTACTTTTGTGCGTCCATTGTTTCTTTCACCTTCTGTACGAGCTCGTCTTCATGCAGCAGCAGGAGTTTTGTGATGCTGTACTGCTGCTCCAGCACCAGTGCAAAGTACTCAATGGCTCGGATGGACAGTTTATCCTTCAAAGTCAAAACAATGTCCTGGAACGGATGAAAACAACAGTTCAGACCCCCTCAGACAAACCCGTCCTGGTGATGGTTTAATCAGACCCCTCTCTCAGTTTCCCTCTGACTGTGAACACAAACTGAAATACAAATATAAAACTTCCCAATAAAAGACAACAGTAGATATGAACCTTGTGGTGGTGAGTTAGGTAGGACTCAGTGACCTACCTCTCGTCTCATTATGATGTTCATTTAGTATGATTAATATTTCTCTCTGCAGATATCAAACTGGACTCACAGATGATATCTAGAGGGACTCCCAGCTCTGCATTCCTCACAAAATCACATGATTCTGCTGAAACTCTTCTGCTTACTTTTAAGTGTTTCATAACTTCTGCCCTCTAGAAACAATATAATTAATCATTTTTAGCATTCCATCATTAAAAACCACCAAGAACAGTCTACCCACAACCTCACAGCTTCTTAGCAATCACACCATAATGTGTGGTGTGCTTCACTGCAAAATACACCCACTAGTTTCTAGGAAGCTTTTTCACGGCTCATTCTGCTGTTTGGTCGCATAATACTGACACTGAGGGAGCCAAGGAACACATCTTTTGAGGAAAATAATGTGGGCAGCGCATCAGATATTGTGGAGTGAAGATGAATAGGAAGTGCCATGATTATACTGTTCATCATTAATCCAGTAACATAGGTACATTTACTTTATTAAGCTTGGCATAAAGGCTTTGTCATATGAATGATTAAACAGTGCCATGGTAATCATATCGACAATCATGTCAGTCGCCCAAGATTGATGCTGCCGTCTCCTGACAGACAGAAACAGAATTCATCATCCGATTTATAGGCCTGCCCCCTGAAAGTGATGATTTGAAACATTAGTCAGAAGGAGTTGACTTGCAAGTTGCCAGTAAAGTATCTGTACTTTTTGTTTTTAAGTAGCATAATTTTATGAAGAGAAAAGCAGGAGCCACAGCATGGTGTTATGTAAACTCAAAAGCTTCTCTGAATGACCATTCCTTTTTTTAACAAGGTTTTTACAAAAGCAAAATGTTATGCTGGGGTCTTTTCCTCTCCAAAACAGACAAAACTTATGATGATTACAATCATTAATACCCTGAATGTAGCAAAAAAAACTCTACCAGTTAATTTTAACTAAATACAGCAGTGAGGTGACTGGAAACACTAGAACTTAGTCAGATTAAAGTGTTTTTTCTCTCTGTTGTTGCTATTTTCAGCTTTATTTACAGGGCAGCTGAAGAGAGGCAGGAGAGAAGTGAGAGTAGGATGATGACATACAATGAAGTTCGGAGGGTTGGAGTCAAACCTGGGGCAGCAGCTACAGGAGCTACACATGAGATTCACACTCTATCCTCTGAGCTAAAGCAGCACATCAGCTTAAAATGTGTTAATGTCAAACGTGTGTTCAATACAATTCTGCTGAACCTGAGTCTGACAGGTAAAAATTAGACTCATGAAGGGTGATATAAGTTTTCTTGTGCAACTGAACTAAAAAACAAACAGGACTCAAGACTTGTATCGAACAGCCAGATCTGAATCAACTTACAAACTCTTAGTCAGGTACAGCCCACCAGCATTATTTACCATACTTCATTTCAAGATTCAGTAAAAGTGACTTGGCTGAAACATGAATTGGTTAGTATTGTTGATAAAATGACATCTCTGCTGTTAAAAACATACCTTGACAGTTGTTGTGTTGTCAAACTTGAAAGCCTTAGTCTGCCCGTTCTCTAAATATACTTTTAGGACGTTGGGCAGGAAGAGAAGAGAGTTTCCCTGATGGAGAGATGTGAGAGATTTGATTGTGTGGTTAGACAAAAATCAATATCAAACGTTGACAGATACTTTACAAAATGACAACATGACAGTCTGGACAATAACACCAAATAAAGACTGATTGAAGATGTGCGAGATCCAGAAATGCGAGTTGTCCATTTTTGGATTACAACAGCTGTAATTCTGTGTTAGATCAAATGTTCTTACCTGAGTGTGCCCATTGACCACAACCTCTTCTGCAAAGCGCACTTTAACTGGATTATTCCTCAGACGAGCTCTCTTCTCTGCCGACATGATGGACGACTTGGGGTTCTGCAACAGAAAAACACACAGTGTAAATTATAAGAACACAACTGACACATCTCACATTTTTTCTCAAACCAACAGCAACAGTTGTAATCTAAAGGTCAACACAAATGATGAAATTGTGCATCGCATTCATTCAATCCAGCCAGAAGATCCCTTGAAACCTAAAGTCACATGCTTCAAGACACACAGGGACTGATTCACTAAGAATGGATTGCAGCTGCTAATAGCTCTAAAAATTGCCCCCGCTATCTGCTTGTCTCATATAGCGCCAATGACATTCAGGCGCAAACACGCCCATACATTTGTGGACTGGAGAGAAGCTATAAGCACTACTTTGCTCTCATACTGACGGAGCATAATTTTGTCCACATAAAGATGACGAGCTTGGAGGAGAGGGGAAACCTTTTTAAGCGTATTGTAAGGCCAAACTTGAAAAATGTATTTGAAAATTGCTGTGAAAATCCCTCCCTGAAGGAAAACTGGAAAAAGCACACATGACTCATGTCCTGGTCATGTGTAACGGCTCCAGAACATCTCTTTTATTTACAGCCCTGGTTATATTATCAATAATAATGTCAAAAGACT